>WOXC01003847.1:1647500-1752053 GCA_011680675.1 Gymnobelideus leadbeateri | reverse complement strand
ACCTGTACCTATGCCATGTGCCAAACCTCTGGAGGGCTTTCTAAACCAGTATGAAACAGCATTTTTCCTTGCAACAAAAGTAGGAATTATTTCTAAAGCTGTTGGTATTTTGTGCAGTTTGTGATAACGATAGTACAAGGAACATTGAACTGGGGGCAGGTGATTTCAGTTATAGTCCTGGTTCTAATCATTATGTACCTTTAGAAACATTACCACCTCCCTAGGATTCAGATCCTTAGCAATCAACTTTCTTCAAAGCATAGCTCAGATGTCAGCTACTGCATGAAGGTTTTCCAGATCTCCTCACCTTCCCCACCTGATAACCTATTTTGTATTACTTTGTATAAGTATAATATAGCCTACTTTGTATTTAAATATTTTGCATTCAAATACTTTGTATTTCTTATTTTTGTACACATTGTGTCTCTGCAGTAGAAAGCAAGCACCTGGAGGGCAGAGACTCTTTTTTTCCTGGCACTTAACACAATTACATATTAAGCACTACTAAATATTTGTTGATTTGAATTAAACTAATACAGATACTATCTATATTATGCTGACATTTTTATATTACTTTTTTTTTGCTTTTTGGAGGGGGAAGGTAGGACAATTGGGGTTAAGTGATTGCCCAAGGTCACAGGGCTAACTTTATGTTGAGTGTCTGAGGCTGGATTTGAACTCAGTCCTCCTGACTTCAGGGCCGGTTCTCTATTCACTGCACCACCTAGCCACCCCATATTACATTATTATTATACTAATTATAGTTGTATATTGTCTTACCATTTTTAAAGTTTTACAGCGTGAGCTATCTTATTTGATCTTCAAACTAGACAGATAAGGTAGATGGGACAGGTATTAACTAAGGTCATTTTTTAAGAGGAGGAAATGAAATCCTACAGAATGAAAATAATTTGTACAAGATCATACAATTAGTGGTAGAAGTAGGACAACAATCCAGATTGCCAACTTCTCCATAAGTGTCTTTCCCCTACTCCAGGCTGAGATGCACCCCCCCCCCACCCCATGTCATCTGTTAACAATCAGTAATCAAACCCTGAGAACAGTAACACTTTCCAACTCAGGAAAGCAGGTTGATTACAACTGGATGGAGTTTTTTATTTTATTTTTTAATTATAAGAGACCTTATAAATAATCTAGGCAGTGGATAGAGCACCAGGCCTGGAGTCTGGAAGATCTTAATTCAGATATGGCGTCAGAGACTTAACTAGCTGTGCCACCCTGAGCAAGTCACTTAACCTCTGTTTGTCTCAGTACCTCATATTTAAAATAGGGATGATAATAATAGCTCCTACTACCCAGGGTTGTTGTACAAATCAAATGACATAACAGTTGTAAAGCACTTAACCTAGTGCCTGGCACATAATAAGCAATATATAAATGTTAACTATTATTATTAATCCAAGCCCCTCATTTTACAAATAAGAAAGCCAAGGCTCAGAAGGGGTAAGTGTCTTCTTCAACTAGATAACTAAATTAAATTGTTATATGAACTAGGTCTTTTAACTCCAAATCTCCAAAGCCAAATCAAGCCCTGTTTTATAGAATTTGCCAATTTCCAAGGTATAGATGCTCACACTGAAAATTTAACAACTGGCTCTTGGAAGTAATTGGAGTTGGCTGCAGCATATCCCTGATGATAACTCAGGTCTCATTTCCAATTATGGTTCTTATCTTCTACCCCATTCCCTGTGACCTACAAGGAAATGCATTTTCACTATGTTTTAGCATGATTTTAATGCATGAAATAGAAAGTTAATAATATACAGTTTTTAGCATCCCCAAGTCACTGCTCCTGGTGAGGAAAAAGGCATCTTCTTTTGCATCATTAGTGGCTCCTTCAGTCAATAGTTGGGTTTATACATTTACTTTTCCCAAGGGAATAAGTCTCTCTGAAGACCCTGACAGAATGGAATTCCCCTTCCCCACCTCACCCCCAAACAGTCTCAGCCATAGAATGGTGGAAATATAGTGTGTTCATAGTCTGCTTGGCTTATAGGAAATTCATCAGAGGAGACAGAGTTAAGAAATTTCTCATTCTTCTACTCTCATCAACTGACTGTACCTTTTCCATTTATCCTGCAGTTGAGATCTGGCAAGATTCTTTCCAGTTTCTCTAGTATCCTGAGCTTCTAATCAACTACCAACAGAGGGCCAGGGAGCTCAATGCCATATCCAAAGACCCTCATCCAAAGGTCTCTTTCATGGTGGACTACATTATGGTCTGATCTGGTATATCTCCAGACTACCAACCAGTCCTGTCTATCCTTACAAAGAGCATCATTCAGCACAACCATTGACAGGGCTGTCATTTTTTGGTTGCATATATTGTCTCTCTATCCTTTGATATCATTTTTCCCAGATTGTACAGGTCTAGTAGGAAACCAGAAGAATGAGAGGAATAATTCACCCTCATGAATCACAAAGACTATTGAAATGACCTATAAATACAACTACACCAAGTCAACCAGACTGCAACTATTTGTATAGATCATAAAATTAGAGACTTAGAACTAGAAGAGACGTCATCTAGTCTAATCCCTAAATGTACAGAGAAGGAAATTGAGTTTGTAGGAGGTAAAGGAATTTTTTTTCAAGATCACAAAGATATTATATGAGGGAATTGAGATTCAAACCCCAAAGGGCTTGAGGTTTTTTAACCAGAAAAAAAGGAAAGATAGTTACTCATATCACCTTTTTTTTAAGTGTTAAGTGTCTGAGGCTGGATTTGAACTCAGGTTCTCCTGACCCCAGGGCCAGTGCTCTATTCACTGTGCCAACTAGCTGCCCCAACTTCTATCATTTGTACAAATGCAATGAGTGATTCTTGTGTAAAGCCATGTGAGGCAGAGAGTATACCCTGCCTATTAGATAGGGACCTACCCAACAGTGACCCAATCACCCAACTTAGAGCTGATATGATGCCCAAACGTCCTCTGACTGTGTTCTTTGCCTAGTGTCTGTATTTGCTTTAGCTATGCCTAATAGCAGGATTCTGAAACTACAATACCATAAAAGAATTTAATGGAGCAAAGGAGGGAAAACCTGAAATGAAAAATGACATGCTGCTTTCAGGGAATGAAGAAGCCAAGAAAACAGGAAGTTGTATGCACAAAGATCAGATGTAAAGTGTCTCCTGTTCTCCAACTTTTCATATTAATTTACCCAAAGTTTGAGAACTTGACTGATGCTCACCCAATTTTCTTTTAAAAAGTGACTATTACTGCTAAGAAAATACTTTTTTTCTGGCTTTTGAACTGGCAGGCTACTCCCAGAAGCTTGCCCTGATTCTGATCAAATGTCTAAAAGTTTCCATGCAGGCCGCCAAGTTAGATTTGGCTGTGGAAATGTCCAGAGATAAACATTCTCAATAAGTAAAGCTCAACAGTGACAAGGCAAAGTGGAGAGGCCTATATAGCTTCTGAGTTTACCAAGAAAAAACCACAGAAGAGACCACTGGATATTGCTGATCCCCTGGCTCTCTCTCTCTCTCTACCCTCTCACAAGACTGGGGAGAAGCTGATGTTTGGGAATAAGAGGTTTTATAATGGAGGATCAAGCAATTATCACCTAAGTACTTAGTGTTCATTATGAACTCAGGACTGGGAGAGGGACCTAAACTATAAGATATACCCATTACATTCTAGTTGGAAAGAAGGCTTACATACATGTGAAGTGGCTGTGAATAATATACAATATTTAACAATTATCTAATGCAATTTGACAAATATGTATTAATCTCCTGTTCTATAGAAGGCACTGTTCTAAGGTAGAGATACTAAGAAAATAAATTAAGAAATCCCTACCCTTAAGGAAAATTCTATTCTATTATGTTGTGTTGTGCTGTATTGTATTATAGTATAGTATATTGCATTGTATTGTATTACATTACATTGTAGGAATATGAGATCAATCAATAAGCATTTCTAAATGTTTATTATATGCTTGGCACTATGCTAGGTCAAGTGGATATAAAGACAAAATTGGAAAGCTCTTCTCCCTCATGGAGCTTATCTCTAGTAACAGATAGGTATGACAGCTTGTCATAGAGGGCTGACCTCAAAATCAGGAAGGTGTGGGTTCAAGTCCACCTTTGATACATACTGGTTGTATGGGTTTGTTTTCAAATATTAACATTTTTTTGTATTTGTTCTTATATAATTGTTTTCAACTGAAAGCATTGCAGAAATGAGGGTGGAATACTTAAAATCAAAGTTATGCTTAATAAAAGTCTACCATATGCTTGAACTACTGAAAAAAAACATGGAAAACCCTGTGAAAACCACTTAACTGCTCCATGTTTTTGGCACCTTTCTGAGACTACATGCAGTCCTGCAGAGAACATGCTGGTCAGCAATTGGAGAGGGAGTTCATCACTAGAGAGCTACCTATACTAACTAAATCATAGATCAAGTCCCTATCCCTGCCATTTTAGATAGTAGTACAGTAGATAGAGTGCTGGTATTGGAATCAAGAAAATCGTCAATTCAAATCCTGATCCATACACTTAATTGTGACCCTGGGCAAATAAATTAATTTCTCTTATCCTAATATCCTCATCTGTATCTCCAAAACTGTGTTTTTTGTGAGGATCAAAACATATGTAACGTGCTTTGCAAACCTTAAGGCACTGTGTAAATGTGTGCTATTATTTTTTATTGTGTGCATAAATACAAAGCAGTTTCAATGGAGAGAGAGTTCTAATAACTAGGGAATCAGGAAAGGGCACAAATAGACAGTGGAGCTTGAGATGTGCTTGAAGAAATCTGGTGATACAAGGCAAAGATAGAGTATAGATGAAATGCCAGGGGTCCTTAGACTCTGAGTGAAATAGGAGAAGATCAGCCTAGGGCAAATTTTAAAAATGAAACAGCACCTGCAATGATCCCAAGTCACCTGCTTCCCACAAAGCCTATTTTTTAAACACATTTTCTACTAGTTATTTGATTCAACTGTAACTATGGATTATTTTTATCTTGAGAGAATGAAAATTACAAGTGACCCAAAAGGCAAAATAAATCTGAGTGTAAGGAAGCTGAAGTACATTAGAATATGATATGCAAATGAGAAGTGACAGAAGAAATGAAGGAAGGAAGGAAGGAAGGAAGGAAGGAAGGAAGGAAGGGAGGGAGGGAGGGAAAAAAGGAGGGAAGGAGGGGGGGAGAATAGGAGGAAAGGATGAAGAAATGGAAGAAGGAAGTGAAGGAGAAAGGGAGGGAAGAAGAAAACATTTATTAAGTAATTCTGGGCGTAGTCAAGATGGTGGAGTAGAAACAGGACTTCATGCAACTCCGGCTTCCACCTCCTCCAATTCATGTAAACAGAGACTCTGAACAAACTTTGAGCTACAGAACCCACAAAATGACAGAGAGAAGCTAACTTCCCACTGAGGACAGCCCAGCAGGCTGGCAAGAAGTGACCAGCACAGTACTGGGAGCCAAGCCCAAGGTTTTAGCCTCAGGGCTGGATGACCAGCTGCTGGCTAGAGGGACTTCAGATCACCAGTAGCTGTACTGGTTTCCAGAATTATCAACACATAGATGCTAAGGACAAAGTGAGAGGTCAGTGCAGTGTGGACTTTGGGATCCAGTAGTTGGGAGTATGGTCTGGCCTTTATCCCCTGGAGGGAGAAGCCGTTGAGGCACTGCAGCCATTGCCTCATGGCAGCTTCAGCTCCTAGCTTGCAGATTGTAGGGGGACCAAGCAACCACTCTGAGGGATAATCACTCTTGCTTTAACCTGATTGGATCTGGACTGAGGTCTAGGGTGGAGGTCCTGGGGTGTGTGACCAGCTTGCCAGAGCATGTGGAGGCTTCAGAGAGGGCACCCAACTAATAGCTTCAGCAGCTGAGAAAATCTCAGCAATTTGGGACAAAGCTAACTGTTTGGTAGCAGAGTACTACTGTAAGAAAAAGCTCAAAAGTCAAGTAATTGAGTGGCAACATGAGCAGGCAAAGGAAGCAAATCAATCAGAGCAATCCAACTTTACACTCCTATTTTGGGGACAAAGAGGATCAAAGAATGGAACAGGAGGAAGATAGCAACATCAGAACTCCTGCACCAGAAGCTTCCAAGAAAAATATGAGCTGGTTACTGTAAAGGGAATGTAAATTTATGTTGTTCCCATCTTTCTAAGATCGTATTGTGGAAGAACTTCCCTGACCCTAGGCCCTTTGATAAGCTTAAGTGCACCTCGAGCCTGTGGCAGGAGGCTTGTTTTTCAGGAGATACTTTGTGATTGGGCAGTGGGTCAAGAGGGTTGTTACATTCTCTGAGCCTGGAGAAGGCTATATAAACCTTGATTTAAGGCTTTGTTTTGGGGCTCACTTTGAGAAGTGTTGTGTGATTTGACCAGATGAGACTCTGGGCAGCTGTTGAGAGCCCCCCGTCTTTGAAAAACCCAGGTGTTGATGCTTCCCTCTCTGGTAACTATGCCTAGGTATGGATGTAATGGTTGGACAGTTGGAGGCTGGTCTGCTAAAATGTTTCTCTGTTGCATAACTGCTGCTTGTAACCTGTCTGTGTACTCTGAAGTTCAGGGTGCTGGCTTTTCCCCCTGAACTAGGTAAATGATATGTTTGATTGATTAAAGCAAGATTGTTAACCCATTTTGAGTTGCCTTCCTTTAGGAAAGAAGATCTAAGAACCTGTATTGGTAGCCACCCTGGGTATGTCGGGGTGCTTGCTGATTCAGTTACAGACTATAGAGGACCTGAGGAAGGATTTTGAAAACCAAATAAGAGAAGTGGGGGGAAAATTGGGAAGAGAAATGATAAAGATGCAAGAAAATTGTGAAATGAGAGCCAACAACCTGACTGAAGAAAATAACACCTTAAAAAATAAACTCAAATGGCAAAAGAGGCTCAAAAAGGCAATGAGGAGAAGAATGCCTTAAAAAGCCAAATTTGCTCGATGGAAAAAAAGTCTCAAAAGCTCACTGAAGAGTATCATTCCTTCAGAATTAGATTGGAGAAAATGGAAGCTAGTGATTTTATGAGAAATCAAGACACTATTAAATAGATCAAAACAAATGAAAAAAATAGAAGGCAATGTGAAATATTTCATTGAGAAAACCACTGACTTAGAAAATAGATCCAGGAGAGATAATTGGACTACCTGAAAGCCATGATCAAAAAAAGAAATCATCCTTCAAGAAATTCTCAAGGAAAATTGTTCTGATGTTTTAGAACCAGGGGGCAAAATGGAAGTTGAAAGAATCCACCCATCACCTCCTGGAAAAGATCCCAAAAAGAAAACTCCTAGGAATATTATAGCCAGGTTCCAGAATTTCCAGATCAAGGAGAAAATATTATAAGCAGGCAGGAAGAAACAATTTGAATATTGTCGAAATACAATCAGGATAACACAGGATCTGGCAGCTTCTACACTGAGGGATAAAAGGGATTGGAATATGATATTCTAGAGGTCAAAGGAGCTGGGATTAAAACCAAGAACACCTACCCAGAAAAACTGAGTATCATGTTTCAGGGAAACTATGGTCATTCAATAGAATAGAGGACTTCCAAGCATTCTTGATGAAAAAAAAACCAGAGTTGAATAGAAAATTTGACATTCAGATACAAGAAGCATGAGGAGATAAACAGGGAAAAGAAATCATAAGAAATTTATCAAAGTTGAACTATTTACATTCCCAAGTGGAAAAACAATAATTGTAACTTATGAACCTTTTCTCAGTATGAGAATAGTTGAAGGTTGAGAATAGTGTGTGTGTGTGTGTGTGTGTGTGTGTGTGTGTGTGTGTGTGGCTGTCTCTCTCTCTCTCTCTCTCTCTCTCTCTCTATATATATATATATATATATATATGTGTGTGTGTGTGTGTGTGTGTGTGTGTGTGTGTGTGTGTGTCTATATAGGAGGGTATATGGGCATATGAATACATATGTGAATATGTGTATATATGTGTACAGGTATACATAGACAGAAGGCACAGGACCAATTTAATGGGAACGGATGATACTTAAAAGGTGATATTAAGAGGTGAGAGAGAAATATAATAAGAAGAGTTGGGGAGAGATAGAATGGGTTAAACTATCTCATATAGAAGAGGCAAAGGAAAATGGTTATAATGGAGGGGAAGAACAGGGAGGCAAAAGGGAATGGCTCAACCTTACTCTCATTGAATTTGGCTTAGGGAGGGAATGACATACACACTCAATAAGGTATCTCACCATACAGGAGAGTGGGGGGGAAGGGGATGAGAGGGGGGATGATGGAAAGTAGGACAGACTGTGGGAGAAGGGAAGTTAGAAGTACTCACTTTTGAAAAGGGACAGGATCAAAGTATAGAATAGAACAAGTGGGAGGTGGGATAGGAGGGAGGGAAATATAGTCAGTCTTTTACAATATATACACTATGGAAATGTTTTGCATAGCTGCACATGTACAACCTATATTGAATTGCTTATCTTCCAAGTAAGGATGGGTGACAAGGGAGGAAGGGAATGAATCTGGAATTCAAAGTTTTAAAATCAAATGTTTAAAAAAATGTGTGTGTGTGTGTGTGTGTGTATAATATTATTTTACATGTAACTGGTAAATAAGATATACAGGCACTGGGGCATAGAGAAAGTCAGATGGGGTATGGGGGAAGATACAGGGGAGGGCAGATTGGAGGAGGGGATATCCAATGGGTTCGATATTATAGGGTAGTGGGTAGGGGAAAACCAGGGAGAAAACTTGTAACTCAAAATCTTGCAGAAATGAATGATGTAAACTAGAAGTTAATAAAGCATTTGATAAAGTAAAATAAAATATTAAATAATACTATGTGCTAGAGACTGTGCTAAGGCCTTTAAAATATTTCAAAATATTACTTCTTTTGACTCTCGTTAAGGATATGTCTGACTAAAAAATGAGGCCAGTCATGTTTTGAAAGCAAAGCATGACAAAAAAAGCCCATAAAATATTAAAAGCCTTAAAATCTCCACAGGAAAGCTTCTGGCTAGATTCTCTACAAAGGATTTTCCAAAAACATGGACAATAACCTCCCAGGTTGAAAAAGTGTAGAAAACTTGCAATCTACACTATGGAAGAAGTATTCATGTGAATAAGCACTTACATCTTTCACAATACACAGAGATTACATGCTGTGGGAATTCAGAAAAGGTAAGGTTTAGTTCGGGCTAGAATGACCAGGGTAGACTTCCAAGTACGGGTGGGATCTAAGTAGGGACTTAAAGTAGGATTTGTGTAACTAGATAGAAGTGCAAAGTCCCAAAAAGTAGACATAACTATCATATTATTGTCACCATCATTAACATTTATATAGTATGTTAAGGTTTACAAAAGGCATTGGAAGTGTTATATCATTTAATCTTCACAATAACCCTAAGAGCTAGGTTATATTATCTTCATTTTATGGAAGACAAACAGTGGTTAATTGACTTGCCCAGGGTCACACTGTAAGAGTCTGAGGCAGGATTTGAACTGGATTCCAAGTCCTGCAGTCTATCCACTGTTCCAGCCAGTTGATGATGATTAATTAACTAACTGATAATTAATTAATAATTAATAATAATAGCTAACATTTATATAGAACTTACTATGTGCTAGGCACCATACTTTTGTTGTTGGTCAATCATTTCAGTAGTATCCAATTCTTATGATCCCATTTGGGCTTTTCTTGACAAAGGTACCAGGGTGGGTTTGCCATTTCCTTCTGTAGCTTATTTTACAGATGAGGAAACTGAGGTAAACAGCATTAAGTGATTTGCCCACTTGCTAGCAAAATGTGAAGGAAGATTTGAACTCAGGAAGATGGGTCGTCCTGACTCCAGGTTTGACCCTCTATCCCCTGTGCCACATAATGCCACTCAGCATGATGCTTAGTGATTTGCAATAATTATCTCATTTGAGTCTCACAAAATAATCCTGGCATGCAAATGTCACTATAATCCCCATTGTATAGATGAGGAAACTGAGGCAAAAGAGGTTAAGTTACTTGCTCAGTGATACACCTATTAAATTTCTGAGGCTAGATTTGACTTCAGGTCTTCCTTACTCCAGGATTAACTACTGTGCCACCTTGCTGCCTCTGATCATCATCAAAAGAATTTGTACTTGAAACAACCCCACACCTCCTCTATCCTAGGATCCTGTCTTTACTGGAGGCTCTGAAATGTGGCTTAGGTGAGGAAGGTTGTGGTCTCCCTTCTGGAGTCCCCTCACAGGTCAGGCATCAGACTTTGAGGAAGACATGGGGAAATTAAAGAGTGACCAGAATGGTGGAGAATATAATGAGTTCAAAAGGCTTACTTCAGCATGATAAACTGAGAGTAGAAAGAGGCTGCAGAGGTGATCTTATCCAATCTCCTAATTTTACAGATGAGGAAACATAGACTCCAAAAGGTCAAGTGGCTTGCCCAAAGATACACAGCTAGTATATGGCAGAATTATCATTTCAACCTAGGTACTCTAACTCCAGATTCAATTCACCAGTGTCAGAGTTGAGGAGTCAAGGCATGGACATGACACAACAAAATTTCTTTTTTTTTAATAGTATTTTATTTTTTTTCCAATTGTGTGTTAAGACAATTTTTAGCATTCATTTTTCAAAAAGCTTGTTACAAAGTTTCTCCCTCCCCTCCCCCTTTCTAAAACAGTAAATAAATTTTTTAATTAATTTATTTATTTTTAGTTTTCAACATTCATTTCCACAAGATTTTGAGTTACAATTTTTCTCTCCCCATCCTTCCCCTACCCCACCCCAAAATAGCAAGCCTACTGAATATCCCTTTGCCCAATCAAAACAGTAAATTATTTTATATAGGTTATACATGTGCAATCATGTAAAACATATTTAGTCAGAAAAAAAAGATTTCTAAATCATGAATGTAGAAAGGCTGGAAACCAATAGCAGTGGTTTTAAATTTCATTTGATCGTTTTTAATCAACAAAATTAATTTTATCCCCTATGTACCTAACTCCATCATTGCAGTTAATCTGTTTTTTTTAAACAAATGCTTTATTAATTTCTGTTTTACATCATTCATTTCCGCCAGATTTTGAGTTACAATCATTTTCCCCCCGTTATTCCCCAACCCAACCTCCCAGAATAGCAGTCCCACAAGATATCGTTTCCTCTAATCTGCTCTCTCCCATACCTTCTCCCATGCCCTCTTCGACTTTTCCATTAGAGGAAGGTGAACCTTTGTGTCCCAATGCCTGCACATCTTGTCTCCCAATTATAAGCAAAAGAGTATTAATAACAGTATTTATATATATTTGAAACATTTAATGTTAAGACATAGAATTTCAGATCCATTTCCTTCCTCCCTTGTCACCCATTCCCTCTGGGGAGATAAGTAATTCAATATATGTTGTACATGTCTAGCTATGCAAAACATTATCATAGTAGATATATTGTACAGGGCTGCTTATAATTCCCTCCCACTCATCCCACTCCCCACCTGGTCCATTCCCTACATGATCCTGTCCCTCTTCTATAGTGGGTACTTCCAACCACCCCTCCCCCCAAGGATGCCCTCCCATTCATCATCCCTCCTCTCATCCCCCTTCCCCCTATTCTGCTGCAGGTTGAGATATCCCATTTAGTATGTATGTCATTCTCTCCCTGAACCAAATTCAATGAGAATGTGGTTTTGCCTTTTTGCCTTCCTATTCTCCCCCTCCCTTGCAACCACTTCCCCTTGCTTCTTCTACATGAGATAGTTTACCCTACCCTGTCTCTCCCCATCTCCTCTTGCCACTTTCCTCTCTCACCTCATAATTTCATCCCTTGAGTATTCTCCCTTCCCAACAAATTCAACCTATGCCCTCTATCCATATATAACTGTAACCATTTACACACACATTCACGTATGTATTCATATGACCACACCCCTTTCTTCCATTATTTTCATAGTGAGAAAGATATCATCAGTCACTGTTATTGCTTTTCCATATAGGAATGTAAATAGTTCAACTTTGATAAGTTCCTTTTGATTTCTTTTCCCTGATTACCTTCTCAAGCATCTCTTGCTTCTTGTGTCTGAATGTCAAATTTTCTATTCAACTCTGGTTTTTTCCTCAAGAATGCTTGAAAGTCCTCTATTCCATTGAATGACCATATTTTCCCCTGAAACAAGATACTCAGTTTTGCTGGGTATGTGATTCTTGGTTTTAATCCCAACTCTTTTGCCCTGCAGAGTATCATATTCCATGCCCTTCAATCCCTCAGTGTAGAAGCTACCAGGTCCTGGGCTATTCTGATTGTGTTTCCACAATATTGAAATTGTTTCTTCTTGGCTGCTTGCACACTAACCTCTTACTTTGTCCTAGGTATGTCTCTGTTGATAATTCTGGAGTCGCCACAGCTCCTGGTGTTCTGGGGTTCCTCCAGCCGGCTGCTGGCCCTGCTGCCCTGGGGCTAAAACCTCAGCTCACGCGGACCTGGGCTTGGCTCGGCTCCCTGCGCTCTGGCTGCGTGCTGCCAGGTCCCAGACCGCTGCGCTGGTCCTTCCTGCAGGGCTGCTGGGCTGTCCTCAGCGGGAGGTTAGCTTCTCTGTGTTGTTCTGTGGGTGCTGGGGCTCCAGAAGTTGTTCACAGTCCCCTTTTACATAGTTTGGGGGGAATCTGGGGGCAGAGTGGCTTGGATGAGCTGTTTCTACTCCGCCATCTTGGCTCTGCCCCCGTCCATTGCAGTTTATCTTGATATAAGGTGTGAGATGTTGACCAATACCTACTTTATTTTAGACTGCTTTCCAATTTCACAGCAATTTTGTAAAATGAGTTCTTAAATCATTAGCTTGGGTCTTTAGGTTTATCAAACATTCAGATTCTATGTTCATTTGTTTCTCTGCTTTGTGAAGTTAATCTGTTCCAGTAATCTACCTTTTTTAAAACAACGATCATATAGTTTTGATAATTGTTGCATCATAGCGTATATTATAGTAGCAGTATTAATGAACAGCTTTGCTTTATCCTTAATCTTATTGGCAGGACTTCTTGTTTATTGCCATTATATTCAGTCTTAGCTTTTCATTTTAGATACATACTACTCATCATATTAAGGCAACAGTCATTTCTACATTTTCTAACGTTTTAACAAGAATGGATGTCATATACTGTCAAAAGCTCTTTCTAAATTGTATGATTTTTGTCTTTTTTGTTATTAATATGGCCTATTACACTGCCAATTTTTTAAACAAATGCTGTATTAACTTCTGGTTTACATCATTCATTTCAGCCAGGTTTCGAGTTACAATTTTCCCCCATTTCCCCCCCACCCACCACCCCAGAATAGCAGTCCCACAAGATATCCCCTCATCCAATCTGCTCTCTCCCATATCTTCTCCCATACCCCCTTCAACTTTACCATTAGGGCAAGGTGGATCTCTGTGCCCCAATGTCTGCACATCTTATCTCCCAAATTACATGCAAAATAGTTTTAATAATAGTATTTATATATATTTGCAACATTTAATTTTAAAACTTGGAATTTCAGATCCATTCCCTTCCTCCCTTGTCACCCACTCCCTCTGGGAAGATAAGCAATTCAGTATGTGTTGTACATGTATAGCTATGCAAAACATTACCATAGTAGATATATTGTAAAGGACTGCTTATATTTCCCTCCCATCCATCCCACCCCCCACCTGGTCCTTCCCTACTTTGATACTGTCCCACTTTGAAAGTGGGTACTTCCAACCTTCCCTCCCCCCAAGAATGCCCTCCCCTCCATCATCCCCCTTCTCATCCCCCTTCCCCCTACTCTCCTGCAGGGTGAGATATCACATTTAGTATGCATGTCATTCTCTCCCTGAGCCAAATTCAATAAGAATATGGTTTTGCCTTTTTGCCTTCCTGTTATTCCCCTCCCCTGCAACCACTTCCCCTTGCCTTTTCTACATGAGATAGTTTACCCTACCCTGTCTCTCCCCATCTCCTCTTGTCACTTTCCTCTCTCACCTCTTAACTTCACCCCTTGAGTATCCTCCCTTCCCACCAAATTCAATCTGTGCCCTCTATCCATGTATACCTGTAAACATATATACACACATTTACACATGTATTCATATGCCCATACACCCTTCTTCAATTATTTTCATACTGAGAAAGGTTTCATCAGTCACAGTTATTGTTTTTCCATGTAGGAATGTAAATAGTTCAACTTTGATAAGTTCCTTTTGATTTGTTTTCCCTGATTGCCTTCTCAAGCAGCTCTTGCTTCTTGTGTCTGAATGTCAGATTTTCTATTCAACTCTGGTTTTTTCCTCAAGAATGCTTGAAAGTCCTCTATTCCACTGAATGACCACATTTTCCCCTGAAACAAGATACTCAGTTTTGCTGGATATGTGATTCTTGGTTTTAATCCCAACTCTTTTGCCCTGCAGAATATCATATTCCATGCCCTTCAATCCCTCAGTGTAGAAGCTACCAACTCCTGGGCTATTCTGATTGTGTTTCCACAATATTGAAATTGTTTCTTCCTGGCTGCTTGCAATATTTTCTCCTTGATCTGGGAATTCTGGAACCTGGCTATAATATTCCTAGGAGTTTTCTTTTTGGGATCTTTTTCAGGAGGTGATGGGTGGATTTTTTCAACCTCTATTTTCCCCTCTGGGTCTAAAACATCAGGGCAATTTTCCTTGAGAATTTCTTGAAGGATGATTTCTAGGTTCTTTCTTTGATCATGGCTTTCAGGTAGTCCAATAATTTTTAAATTATCTCTCCTGGATCTATTTTCCAGGTCAGTGGTTTTTCCCATGAGGTATTTCACATTGCCTTCTATTCTTTCAGTTGCTTGGATCTGTTTAACAGGATCTTGATTTCTCATAAAGTCACTATCTTCCATTTGCTCCAATCTAACTCTGAAGGAATGAATCTCCTCAGTGAGCTTTTGAGATTCTTTTTCCATCTGGCAAATTCGACTTTTAAGGCATTCTTCTCCTCATTGCCCTTTTGAGCCTCCTTTGCCATTTGAGTTAGTCTATTTTTAAGGTGTTATTTTCCTCAGTCAGGCTGTTGACTCTCATTTCATACTTTTCTTGCATCTTTCTCATTTCTCTTCCCTATTTTCCCCCACTTCTCTAATCTGCTTCTTAAGGTCCTCTATGGCCTGTAACCAGCTCTTATTTTCATTTGGGGCTTTTGGTGTAGGAGTTCTGACCTCCCAGTCCTCCTCCTGTTCCATGCTTCAATCCTCTTTGCCCCCCAAATAGGAGTCTAATGTTAAATTTTTCTGTTTATTTTGTTTCCTTTGCCTAGGCATGTTGCCACTCAGTTACTTGACTTTGGGGCTTGCTGCCACAGTAGCACTCTGCCACCATCCACGGGAAGTTCTGTCCCAAATGCTGGGGTTTTCTCAGCTGCTGGAGGTGTTAGTTGGGTGTCCTCCCTGAAGCCCCCACACAGTCTAGCAAGATGGTCACACAACCCAGCACCTCCACCCTAGACTGCAATCCAGATCCAAGCAGGTTAAAGCAAGAGTGATTACCCCTCAGAGTGGTTGTTTGGTCCCCCTACAGTCTCCAGACCAGGAGCTGAAGCTGCAATGTGGCGACTGCACCTGTGGCTCTTCAGAGGCTTCTCACCCCCAAGGGAAGAAGCTCACATGCTCCCAAATACTTGTCCCAAGGTCCATAGGGCACTGACCTTTCACTTGTCCTAGGCATCTATGTCTTGATAATTCTAGAAATGCCATAGCTGCTGGTGTTCTGGGGTCCCTCCAGCCAGCTGCTGGTTGGGCCATCCTGGGGCTAAAACCTCCAACTCATGTGGGCCTGGGCTTGGCTCCCAGAGTGCTTTGCTGGCTTCTCCCTGCCAGGCTGCTGGGCTGTCCTCAGCAGGAGGTTAGCTTCTCTGTGTCATTTTGTAGGTTCTGGAGCTCCAGAGTTTTTTCAGAGTCCCCATTTATATATATTGGAAGTGGAGTGGGCAGGAGTGCCAGGGAAGTGCTGTTTCTACTCCGCCCTCAATTCTGATTTTTAAGGTGCTATTTCCTTCTGTATTGTTGTACCTTTTTTTTTTTACCAAGCTGTTGATTCTATTCATAATTTTCCTTAATCTCTATCATTTATTTTCCCAATTGTTCTTTATCACTTTATCTCATTAACTCTTCTAGGAATTTTTCTTGGGTTTATGTCCAGTTTAGCATTTTTTTCTTTGAGGCTTTGATTGTAGTTTTCATATTGTTGTCTTCTGAATTTGTAACTTAGTCTTCCCTGCCATCATAGTAGCTTTTGAAGGGCAACTTCTTTGTTTGTGGTTTGTTAATTTTCTGGCCTATTTCTGAACTTCTAACTTAAAATTAAAGTTGGACATCACTCATGGGACCGGGAAGATACGGTCCCAAGCTTTAGGCTTTTGGTGCTACTGTTTTCAGAATTACTTCTGGGGATCTGCACATTTTTAGTGTTCCCAAGCTGGTGTGATCTGGGGAGGGGTGTGGTCACTACCTTCCTGATGGGATTTGCTCTGTGGTCTTTACCCAGAAAGGGTCCTAATCCCCTGCAGCTGTAAGTACTAGAGTACCTATTGGCTTTGAAACAGTGACCCCATCCTCTGCTCCCCTGCAGCTACAAGTGCTAGTGCTCCTCTCTTGCCTTGGAGCTGCAGTTATGGTCCCTGCTTCCTTATGACTGACATAAAGTGATTCTCTCTGTCCTGGTACTATGTCCAAGAACTACACATGGGCAACATAGTTGCGAATCAGTGCCAATTGCTCAAAGTGACAGCTAAGGGTCGGCTATAATCTCTTTCTGATCATTTGTCCAATCCTCTTATCATTTCTGGGCTGAGAGCTCCAGAAATAGCTGTGGCTCCTGCCCCACTGTTGAAGCAGCTTTTACAGCTTGCTGCTGGTGCTGTCGGCCCTTGCACCCTGCAGGGTCTCCCTCCCCAGTTTCATAGTATTGCCCTGACTTTTTTTTTACTCTAACTCTCCAAAATTCAATTTGAGTCATTACTTCAAAGTTATTTGGAGGAGGATATTGGGAGAGTTTGACTGTTACTACCTCTTGTTCATTATCTTGGCTCTGCCCTCCCCATTCACTTTTACCACTACTCCTCTCTGACTTCTAATGATGGCAGCTATATAGTAAGTACAGGGAGTCAGGACCACCTCAATAGAGAGAATTAAAAAGATAAAGGAGCAATGACTCTTACTCTAAATTCACCATTCTTCCCAGCCACCCAAGTTCACAAATTCATTGTCATCCTCATCTCCTCACACTTACTCTATATACATAATCCACCATCAAATCTCACCATTTCTACCATCACAATATTTATATATAGCTCCTTCTTTCTATTCATACAGGACAGGCTCTCATTACCTCTCTCATAGACTATTACAATAGACTTCTAACTGGTCTGGCCTCAAATCTCTCCCCATTCTTATTCATCCTCACAGCTGCCAAAGTGATTTTTCTTAAAATATAGTTCTGACAATATCACACACACACACACACACACTCACTATAAACTTCAGTGGCTCCCCATTACCTCTAGTCTCAAATACAAATTTATTTGACATTTAAAGTTCTTCATAAACTTTCCCCTCCCTATATTTCCTGTCCCCTTTTCTACTGTCCTCCACAAATACTATAATCCATCAATATTGTCCTATATGATATTTCTTGAACCTGACATTTCGTCTCCCATCTTTATGCCTTTGCACTAGCTATTCATCATGCCAGAAATTCTCTCCTTCCTCATCTCTTCTTAGAATTCTTCTTCTTAGAATTCCTGGTTTCTTTCAGGACTAAGCTTAAACATGACTTCTTCTCTTACCTCAACCAGCTGCTAGAACATTCATCTTTCTCCTTTAAGGTTAAATTTCATATATTTTTCACACACTTTGCATGTACCTATTTATTTAAATTTTATATCCCTCATTTGGATATAAACTTCTTAAGTGCAGGAACTATTTTTGCAGTACCTGGTACATGGGTAAGTACTTAATACATTCTTGTTCTTTTTCTTTAAAATTTTTAAACAAGAAGTTTATTTAAACACCAAGATGTTTGACTTGAAGGTAAAACTATCTAGGATCAATTTCTTTATAGTAATTTATCCATACTGAGAAACAGAGATTGCCCTACATGTAACAGCTATATATAAAATTATAAAATAATCATCCTTGGTTTTACAATGAGAAAAGAAAAACTTTGAAATTATTCAATCAAATAAGGTGTGCAAGAAATTTTTTGGTTTTTTGTTTTTGTTGTTAAACAGTGAGAGCAAAGTAACTTGCTGGAATATAAAGATGAAAGTTGAATGAGCATGCCACTAATGCAGAAAAGGAATATTTTCACAAGAACCAGTTTGTTTTTCTCCCCTCCCAATTTCTATTTGATGTTGACTGAAACATATCATTGGCCATTTAGTTAAAAAAAATAAAATACACATTATGCCTGTGCAATACACAAGTTACTTTATATACAATAAAAGAATGGTGAAAGAGAATCAAAGAAGAGAGAAAAGTATACTTCAGTAATCAGGATGTGGATGAACCAAATCTTAGTTTTCTAATTTTAAATGTATTGTTTTCCTTGGGAACACAATTCTGTAGTAGAGTTACAGGTTCTCTTTTTAGTAAATGCCTCCTGTGTCTGCTGCTGGAATACATCAATTGTATCTTCACCTCCCCCCCATTTCCAACTATGCATGTACATTTGTTTCATTGATTGGTGCCCATCAAATCAGAAATTGATCTGCATCATTGACAAACCCTGTCATTCACAATAGGCTTTCATTAGTTTAGTAAGTGGTATTTATCTTTTAATCTTCAGTTGTACCATGAAACCGTCTTGCCCTGCCACCTTCAAATTGAAGCTGTCATTGTTTTCAGACTTGACTCCTTCCTTCAGCTTTTCATCAGCCATGGTGAATCCAGGAGTCTCCTCAATCACCACTTCACAAAGGGGGCACCAGTTTGGCCCACTTCAAGGGAAGGGGGAGGGGGAAGTAGTGGGAGGAGGAGGAAGATGATGGTGAGGAAGAAGAGAAGAGGAGGAGGATCTCTTGTTCCTTTTTTTGACTCTCATGAGCTCTTTTTTCTCCTATGAAAAATGTCAGTGGAGAGCACAAAGGCCATGTACCCCTGAGCTACAGCAAAGTTAAGATGTCATCACAGCATTTAATACCCAAAGAGAGGTCTTTTCTTCATCTTGACCCAAGGCAAGCTCTCAGCAATCTCTGTTCCTGGGGAGACAAAGTTTAACAAAGCCACAATATACATTACAAGTGTCCTCATCAATTCACTCTCTGCCTGCAGAACAGTCTCAGCAAATATCAGCAAGACCCTCTTCCACGATTTCTGTAAATATACAACAAGAAAACCCTTCTTCAGGGCTTCTGAGCCAACAGCAAGATTCTAGGATCTCTGCAACAACAGCACTGTCCTTCACCAATGGACAAATCTGGCAAAACAACATCAAAACAGACAGACAAAATACTGGTATCGCATCCATGTTTCCTCAGTCCTTGGTAGCTCCAGGTGGCAGCTATCAAAAGTCCTGGGAAGCTCCAACTGGCCCTCAGCAATCCTCTCTCTGCCTCCACAATGCTATTCTCAAAAGTTCTTCTGGCCTCTCTCTACTTGGGCCTTCTCTAAATCTATGGCACCAGCTCCTCCCAGTTCAGCCTTCATGTCTACAATTCCATCCCACAAGTGGGACTCACAAGCTCTGGGTTTCAACATTCAACCCCAAAACCAAGCCAATACAGGGGAAATCTTTAAATTCTATTAGTATTATATACCACAAAAATGTTTTTACAAAGGACAATCACAACCAAACAAATCAGAAATTTCCATTTCCCACTTCCTGAAAATGCTTCAGAGCAAATGAGATAACATTTGTAAAGCACTTAGCACAGTACTTGGCACATAGTACGCATTATATAAATGCTTATTCACTTACACTCTGCCTTCCTTCATTACATATGGCACTGGCTTCTAAAGAGTGCAAAACACAAGATGTATATGGAATGAATTGAAGATATAAATGCCTTCATAATTTGGCATTGCCATATCATCACAAAACCAGAAGAACTTACCATTTATAGGCAAGGGCTCCTACTCTCAGCTCAAAGGCATACAACAAAGGACTGCTAACCAATACAGAACAATCTTAAGAAATAAATTCACTCCAAACCCAGATTAGATTTAAAAAGAGCTAAAATTGAGAAGCTGATAAAATCCAAAGAGGATGAATGTGAAGAGCCTTAGGTCATTGGAAACCTTCATTTAACACAAAGTCCAGAAATTCTACTTAATGACAGAGTGAATGACAAAAATATTACCAATGTTCCAAATGATTATGAAGAGGAGATGAGCACACATAGACTGGAATTTTGAAAAGTTCTTTTTAAATTTGATAACACAAATCCAATCAGCACACCACCTATCACAAAATGATGGCTATCTACTTTCAGATGGAGAGTTGATGGATTCAGAGTGCAGATTAAAGTATATTTTCTCCTCTCTTTTTTTCTTTCTATTTTTTGGACATGAGTAATGAGGCAATTTGTTCTGCATGACTATACACATTTGTAAGAGATTTTGTTTGTCTTGTCTTTTCATTAGGTAGAGGAAAAGAAGAAAGAGAATTTGGAATTGAAAAAAATTGAATCATGGGAAAGAAAGTAATTATCGTGAATGCACACACATGCTCACACAATATTTGTTAAAAGTGTAAAAACACTTCAGAATCTATACAAAATTGTACATCTTGGTGCTATTATAGAAGGACAGGTGAAGCTATCAGGGAATTTTCCTAAAGACAGGTGTCAAATATGACCATGACAGAAGTTACTTGAGAATGTTATGGAAGATCTATGGAAGGTATCAAAATTTTGGATACCTTATCACTCAATTAAAGTCAACAAAAAAGAAAAATGTAGTATAGAAACCAGAATGTTAAATATATTAGAAATGTTAGATTCCTTTAATTAGGAATTAAGAGCAAAAAGTCAAAAGATTAAGGAAATATAAAGAATAGCAGTATTGGGGCAGCTAGGTGGTGCAGTGAATAGGGCACCGGCTCTGGAGTCAGGAGGACCTGAGTCCAAATCCAGCCTCAGACACTTAACACAAAACTAGCCCTGTGATCTTGGGCAAATCACTCAAACCCAAATGTCCTACTTTTCCCCCCTCCAAAAAAAAAAAAAAGAAGAATAGCAGTATAAAGAATGAAACAGGGGGCGGAGCCAAGATGGCAGAGTAGAAACAGTGCGTCCAAGGCACTCTCCCCCCAGATCACCTCCAAACTATGTAAGAGGGGATTCTCAACAACTTCTGGAGCCCCAGCACCCACAGAACAACAAAAAGAAGCTAACCTCCCACTGAGGACAGCCCAGCAGCCCTGTAGGAAGGATCAGGGCAGCACTCTGGGAACAGGAAGCATCAGCCCCAGGGCACGCGAGCCAGCAACCTGCTGGAGGGACCCCAGAACACCAGCAGCGGTGGTGTTTCCAGAATTATCAACTCAAATATACCTAGGACAAAGTGAGAGGTTAGTGCCCTATGGACTTTGGGACCAATATTTGGGGAACGCGTAGGCTTCCTCCCCTGGGGTCTAGAAGCCACTGAGGAGACACACCATTTTGTAGTTTTCAGTGGCAGCTCCAGCTCCTGGCCTGCGAACTGTAGGGAGATCAAGTGATCAGTCTTGGGGGTTAATTGCTCTTGCTTTAACCTCCCTGGATCTGGATTGTGATCTGGGGGGGAGGTCTGGGGTGGGTATCCAGCTTGGCAGAAAGCTGTGAAGACCCCAAAGTTCCAGGCGAAAGCTCTCCTGTCTGGTGGCAGAGTCCTACTGTGGCAACAAGCCCAAAAGTCAAGTAATTAAGTGGCAACATGTCAAGGCAAAGGAAACAAAATAAACAGAAAAATGCAACCTTAGACTCCTATTTTGGGGGCAAAGAGGATCAAAGCATAGAAAAGGAAGAGGATTGTGAGGTCAGAAATCCTCCTCCAAAAGCCCCCAAGGAAAAAATGAGTGGTTACAGGCCATAGAGGACCTTAAGAAGGACTTTAAAAATCAAATAAGAGAAGTGGAGGAAAAATTGGGAAGAGAAATAAGAAGGATGTGGGAAAAGTATGAAATAAGGGTCAACAGCCTGACTGAGGAAAATACCTTAAAAAATAGACTAACTCAAATGGCAAAGGAGGCCCAAAAGGGCAATGAGGAGAAGAATGCCTTAAAAAGCTGAATTTGGGGGCTGAGCCTAGATGGCAGAGTAGAAACAGCTCATCCAAGCCACTCTGCCCCCAGATTCCCCCCAAACAATGTAAAAGGGGACTCTGAACAACTTCTGGAGCCCCAGCACCCACAGAATGACACAGAGAAGCTAACCTCCCACTGAGGACAGCCCAGCAGCCCTGCAGGAAGGACCAGCACAGCACTCTGGGACCCCGCAGCGCACAGAGCACAGGGAGCCAAGCCGAGCTGAGCCCAGGTCCGTGTGAGCTAAGGTTTTAGCCCCAGGGTGGCAGGGCCAGCAGCCAGCTGGAGAGACCCCAGAACTCCAGCAGCTGTGGTGACTCCAGAATTATCAACATAGACATGCCTAGGACAAAGTGAGAGGTCAGTGCCCTATGGACTTTGGGGCCAGCACTTGGGGAATGCGTCGGCTTCCTCACCTGGGGGCTAGAAGCTCCTGAGGAGACACGCCATTTTGTAGTTTTCAGAGGCAGCTCAAGCTCCTGGCCTGCAAACTGTAGGGAGATCCAGCGGATCAGACCTGGGGAAGTAATCACTCTTGCTATAACCTCCCTGGATCTGGATTGTGATCTGGGGTGGAAGTCGTGGGTGGGTTTACAGCTTGCCAGAAACAGAAGTTGCCCCCCACACATTCGGGACGAAAATTCCCCTATCTGTTAGCAAAGCCATAGTGTGGCAACAAGCCCAAAAGTCAAGTAATTAAGTGGCAACATGCCAAGGCAAATGAAACAGAAAAAGGCAACCCTAGACTCCTATTTTGGGGGCATAGAGAGGGAAAAGGACTGTGAGGTCAGAAGTCCTGCTCCAAAAGCCCCAGGGGAAAACATGAGCGGGTTGCAGGCCATAGAGGACCTTAAGAAGGACTTTAAAAATCAAATAAGAGAAGTGGAGGAAAAATTGGAAAGAGAAATGAGAAGGATGCAGGAAAAGTATGAAATGAGGGTCAACAGCCTGACTGAGGAAAACAACACCTTAAAAAATAGACTGACTCAAATGGCAAACAGGCCCAAAAGGGCAATGAGGAGAAGAATGCCTTAAAAAGTCGAATTTGCCAGATGGAAAAAGAATCTCAAAAGTTCACTGAGGAGATTCATTCCTTCAGAGTTAGACTGGAGCAAATGGAAGCTAATGACTTTATGAGAAATCAAGATGCTGTTAAGCAAATCCAAACAAATGAAAGATTAGAAGGCAATGTGAAATATCTCATGGGAAAAACCACTGACCTGGAAAATAGATCCAGGAGAGACAATTTAAAAATTATTGGACTACCTGAAAGCCATGATCAAAGAAAGAACCTAGAAATCACCCTTCAAGAAATTCTCAAGGAAAACTGCCCTGATGTTTTAGATCCAGAGGGCAAAATAGAGGTTGAAAGAATCCACCGATCACCTCCTGAAAAAGATCCCAAAAAGAAAACTCCCAGGAATATTATAGCCAGGTTCCAGAATCCCCAGATCAAGGAGAAAATACTACAAGCAGCCAGGAAGAAACAATTTCAATATTGTGGAAACACAATCAGAATAGCCCAGGACCTGGCAGCTTCTACACTGAGGGATCAAAGGGCATGGAATATGATATTCCAGAGGGCAAAAGAACTGGGAATGAACCCAAGGGTCACCTACCCAGCAAAACTGAGTATTTTGTTTCAGGGGAAAATATGGTCATTCAGTGGAATAGAGGACTTTCAAGCATTCTTGAGGAAAAAACCAGAATTGAATAGAAAATTTGACATCCAGACACAAGAAGCAAGAGATGCCTGAGAAGGTAATCAGGGAAAAGAAATCAAAAGGAACTTATCAAAGTTGAACTATTTACATTCCTATATGGAAAAGCAAAAACTGTGACTGATGATATCTTTTTCACTATGAAAATAATGGAAGAAGGGTGTGTGGCCATATGAATACATATGTGAATGTGTGTGTATATGGTTACAGTTATATATGGATAGAGGGCATAGGCTGAATTTGGTGGGAAGGGAGGATACTCAAGGGGTGAAATTATGAGATGAGAGAGGAAAGTGTCAAGAGGAGATGGGGAGAGACAGGGTAGGGTAAACTATCTCATGTAGAAGAAGCAAGGGGAAGTGGTTGTGAGGGAGGGGGAGAATAGGAAGGCAAAAAGGCAAAACTACATTCTCATTGAATTTGGTTCAGGGAGAGAATGGCATACATACTAAATGGGATATCTCAACCTACAGCAGAATAGGGGGAAGGGGGATTAGAGGTGGGATAATGTATGGGAGGGCATCCTTGGGGGGAGGGGAGGTTGGAAGAACCCACTATAGAAGAGGGACAGGATCATGTAGGGAATGGACCAGGTGGGGGGTGGGATGAGTGGGAGGGAATTATAAGCAGCCTTGTACAATATATCTACTATGATAATGTTTTGCATAGCTAGACATGTAGAACAAATACTGAATTACTTATCTTCCCAGAGGGAATGGGTGACAAGGGAGGAAGGAAATGGATCTGAAATTCGAGGTCTTAACATTAAATGTTTCAAATATATATAAATACTATTATTAACATTCTTTTGCTTGTAATTGGGAGATAAGATGCGCAGGCATTGGGACACAAAAATTCACCTTCCTCTAATGGAAAAGTCGAAGGGGGTATGGGGGAAGGTATGGGAGAGAGCAGATTGGAGGGAGCGATATCTTGTAGGACTGCTATTCTGGGAGGGTGGGTAGGGGAATAATGGGGGGAAAATGATTGTAACTCAAAATCTGGCGGAAATGAATGATGTAAACCAGAAGTTAATAAAGCATTTGTTTAATCAAAAAAATTTTTTAAAAGAGAGCGAAAAAAAGAATAAAACAGTTTGACATTAACTGAAAATTTGACCACAGATGGTTGGGAAGCAAAGAAATCAGAGGAGAGTGTGAATCAATGAAGAATGAGATTTTAAAATATCATTTATATGGTCTCACAAAAAAAGTGCAACACAATGGAAAAACAAATTGAAGTAAATGCAAAACAGAAAGCTTACAAGCCATCAATATACTGACTAAAAGAAGAGTTATATTAAGGGTGATGATGGTAACTCTAGCTTCTCTGTAGAGCTAGATTTCACCATCTATCTGATCGTAACAGTTACTCCTAGTCCTTGGCAAACCAGAAGTTCTTTCCCTAATGGCTATGAATTGATTTCTCAAATCAACAAGTATTTATTGAGTGCCTACTGTTCCTCTAGCCTTGTTCTAAGCATGCTGAGAATAAGACAAAGGGATAATGAAGAAAAAGAACCAATGGTCACTGCCCATTAGGAATTTATAATACAAGTTTATAATGGGAAGCAGGCAGTCATGGAATCTCAGTTGGAAACCTCTCAGAGGATCTCAGAAGCCATCCAGTCCAACCCATACTTCACTAAGAATCCTCTCCCTATACAACATTCCCAACAAATAGTTATCCAAACTTTGTTTGAAGTCCTCTATTTTTTAATTTTTTTTTTTACTTTTTGGAGGGGGAAGGCAGGGCAATTGGGGTTAAGTGACTTGCCCTAGGTCACATGGCTAGTAAGTGTTAAGTGTCTGAGGCCAGATTTGAACTGAGGACCTCCTGACTCCAGGATGGGTCCTCTATTCACTGTGCCTCCTAGCCATCCTTGAAGTCCTCTATTGAGAGGAAAACCAATACCTCCACCGGCAGCCCAAGCTATTCTTTTTTTTTAATCATTCATCTTTTTTTTACATTGAAAGTCTAGTTTTTTAAATAGTTTTCAACATTCATTTTTATAAGATTTTGAGTTCCAAAATTTTCTTCCTTTCTCTTCCCTAAGACAGCAAGCAATCTGAAAGGCTGTACATGTACAATCATGATAAACATATTTTCATAGTAGTCATATTGTGAAAGAAGAATCAGAACAAAAGAAAAACCACAAGAAAGAAAAAGAGTGAAAATAGTATGCTTCAATCTACATTCAGACTCCATAGTTCTCTCTTTCTCTGGATGTGGATAGTATCTTCCATGATGAGTCTTTTGGCATTGTCTTGGATCATTGTATTGTTGAGAAGAGCTAAGTCTGTAGTAGTTGATCATGATACAATGTTGCTGTTACTGCATACAATGTTCTCGTTCTGCTCACTTCACTTCAAGCTATTCTTTATGTCCCTTCTAAGTGTCAGGAGATTTTCCCTGTATAAAGTTTAGACTTCTTTGCAACTTCTATCCATTATCGCTAGTTCTGCCCTCAGGGACCAAACAAAATAAGTCTTATTTTTCTTCCATGTGAGAGATCTTTGAGTACTCCAAAATAGCTATTGCTTCCCCTATAAATTTTTCCAAGGCATGGCCCCCAGTTCTTTCATGATCCAGGTACATTAAAATTGTCAGTGCTTTTTTTCTTAAACTCTAGTGTCCAGAAAGGAGCACAACATTACAGTCTGACCCCATGGGAGTTCAGAAGGATTATTACCTACTTAACTTAGGACATTATGCATATTTTGAGGTAACCTATAAACACATTAACTATTTTTTGGTTTTCATATCTCATTGGGAAGATGGAAAAGAATACTCTGAAAAGTATGAGTCAGGATTAAGAAATGAAAGAGGTGAAAGGCTTATGGATGGTTCAGGAGTCTTCGTACCTGTATAACATGAATACTATTTTCATTAAGAGAATCAGAAGGTACTAGACAAAGCAATTAATTTTTTAAAACACAACTAATCATTTTTATTTATGTCAAATAACAAATAATAAATACCTGGTTACACCTAGGAGTGATTTTCAAATTAGCTGTTTGTTTGCAGTCACACCATTAATTTCTTAGAACAGAGTTAAAAGCAATACCAAATTGGTGGAGAGGATAAAAAAATTACCTAGGAACAGTTGACCAAAAATGAAAATGGGAAAATCAAAAGATATGAACACTATCAACATTTTCTGCCAAAATTTTGTAGAGTGATTTCCACAACAAGAAAGCCAAAGAAGTATTGAAGCAGTCACCACAACTGGCCACTTGGCCTTCTTGTCATGTCTAGAGGCATGAAAACAACATATAACTGGGCTAAGATATAAAATCATCTGCAAAATTGTAGAGTAGGATAGTAGGAGACTATGTTTGTATTGCCTCATAAAATGGTGAGAAGCAATAGATGGAAAAGCAAGTCTGTGGAGAGCTGGATGTGAAGCTTAATTGGGTTGATTCATCCCAAGGGTATTTAAAGGTTAAGATGGAAGTAGGACATCAAACAAGTTCCTCACAAAATGAAGCATCTGTAAATATTGCTATTCTTTTCATCATTGATAAGAGAAGAAAAACAATCTGGACTCTAATAACTAAGTGCTTGGTGTTCTTTACAAGCAATTTGAAATGAAACAGAAGAAGATGAAGTTGGGAAGAATATCTGGACCAGACAAATTATACATAGAGGAAATCTATGCTGGAAGTGAAATAACTTGGAAAACATTAAGAGACCAATTATAAAAATATATTTGAAAGACACAAAGACCAAAAATCACAGATTTTTATAAAATAACAAATGGTATTATCATCCAAAATGGTTGTTAAGAGAATATCAATCAACTGCTGAGATAACCTAAATATGCTTAGCATTTCCTATCTAAAAAGATTTATTGGAATTGTCTATACATATACTGAAAGGATCCTTGATGAAAATATGATGGGAATGATAGACCTTTGCACATTATTTTCTACAAGAGATGACATCCTTTGAGTCACACAGTGGATTGCATTTTCTGTACATAATGGTAAAGAGAATTCAAAATCCTTTTGTGTTTTTGTTTGTCAATAAAGAAAGAAAAGGAAAGAAAGGAAAGGAAAGGAAAGGAAAGGAAAGGAAAGGAAAGGAAAGGAAAGGAAAGGAAAGGAAAGGAAAGGAAAGGAAAGGAAAGGAAAGGAAAGGAAAGGAAAGGAAAGGAAAGGAAAGGAAAGAATTCAGTCAAGGGGAGCAAAATGAAGTCTTCAGTTTTTCCTTTAGCAAGGTATATACATCCTTGGGTTTTTTAAAAATCAAATTTGTAAGAATCATAGAAGATCCTTTGGCTTTTTTTGGATGGGGGAAGGCAGGGCAGGGGTTAAGTGACTTGCCCAAGGCCACAAGGCTAGAAAATGTTAAGTGTCTGAGACTGGATTTGAACTTAGGTCCTCCTGACTCCAGGGCCCATGTTCTATTCACTGCACCACCCAGCTGCCCCAAGATCCTTTAATAGACACAGCTGCAGACATAACTTTATAAAATAGGTCTCTGAATATCAATATGAAGTTAGCATAAAATAGAAACATGATCCCTAAGTTGTTCCTCAACATCAGAGAATTCTGGAATAGAATACAGAAAAAAAAAACAAACAAACAAGGGAATCCCTATATATAGATGGTAAAATTGTTCAGATGCCTCTGTTTGTAGATGGAATTGATCCTATGGAGTCAATCCCTAGAATATTCCAGCCTCCTTAATGAGAATCACAACTCAAAAAGAAAAAATAGATTAGAAGTCTACATGGGAGAAATCAGGTAAAGTGCCTAATGTACAGACTGTGACAGGCAATTGGATTTATGATCCATTGAGTTAGTACCTTTCACATACTTTGGAAAGGCTATGAAAATAGAAAGTGAACTGAGCCCAGAGTTAAATAGGAGGAAATACATGAAATAGATTGCATTTGGAAAATTATGCTGCACCTTCAACAATTATAGTCTGCTCCCTGAAACAGGAAAACATCTTTTTAAGACTAATGTTTTTCTACTTATACTATATGACTGAGAATTATGCTGTACTATAGTGGTTCACACTAAAATTCTCTGACAGGATCTTGAACAGTAAATAAATATAGAATATTATGAAAAGTGTATTAAATTTACTCTGGTGTTTCACCGTATATTTTGTTGTTGTTGAAAGAAAATGGTGGAGCAAAAAAACATTGGGAACCACTCACATATCCCAATCTTTGAGAAATTCACATATTGAATGACCCAGGAGGAAGGTGGGTGAGACTTAGATCAAATAGAAATGGGGGCCACTAATCCATACATAAAAATCCCTGAAGGCTATATATTGAATTAGCTTTAAAATTTGATATTATTGCTTTTTAATTTTAATTTATTTTAAAAATATTCCCCAATTATATTTTCATTTTATTAGCAGTACTTGAGTGTTGTAGGCCACATGCAGCCCACAGGTCATATATTTGACACTTCTGACTTAAGACAGTAGTGGGGGTTGGTAGACTGCTGTATATTACCAATAATGACTTGAGAATAAGAACTTGCTTAAAAGATAATATCCAAGAAATGAATTTCTAAAATATGGTGGACCAAAAAATGGTCAATCCAAATATTGTGCTGTTACCAAATAAATATTAAAAGACTTAGAGGAATGCCTCAAACACATTGTTTAGATCCTTTAGAGGATTTATAGTAAAATGTGGGAAAGTGTCTTAAAATAAGAAGGTTTGGATTGGGTCAAAATCTGTACCACTGAAAGAAGTATCCACATCAATGAGATGACGAACTTATTGATTTATTAAAGCATTGGAATGTATCATATTGTTGAATCATAGGTGACAGACAGTCCACTTAAATCCCCATGATCTTTTTCAGAATTGCAACTACTCATATCTTCCCCATCTTTTACTTGTGAGGTTGATTGTTTGAACCTAAGCATGAACCTTCCCATTTATTCTTTTTTTTAAAGCAACTGGGGTTAAGTAACTTGCTCAAGGTTACACAGCTAGTCATTATTTATGTGTGGGTGCTCATTTTCTGAGGCTAGATTTGATCTTGGGTCATCCCAACTCCGAGGCCAGCGCTCTTGCTCACTGCGCCACCTAGCCTCCCCCCCCCCCCCATTTATTCTTATAAAATGTCATATCATTAAATTTGGCTCAATCTTCGAGCCTACTGAGAACTTTTTTGGATCCAGTTTCTGTCATCCATTGTGTTTACTGTCTCTACTAGCTTTGTGTCATTTTATAAGTTGGTAAACATGTAATCTATGCCTCAATCCAAGTCCTTGTAAAAATGTTAAATAAAAGAGATGAGGTTCCAGAGATTTCTAGACTACTCTATTAGTTATCTTTCTCCAAGTTCAGTTGGCATTGAGCTTTAACTGATTATATATGTCTGGTCATTTATATCCACTAGTTGCATCATTATCTAGCCTATATCTCTCCATTTTGTCCACACAAAATTTGAGAGGCTTAATTTTTTTCCCTCAAATACTTTGCCCAGGTGTAGGGAGACCTGAGAAAGGATAAGTTGTGATATGTTTCTAGGAGAAAATGGGACCAAGAACAATAGGCTTTCAGCCTTCTTTAGTCAACAAAACCATTGATATTTGAATAGAAGGGAGAAACGAGATGAGAGGATAGTATAACTACTTCTAAACCACAGTATCTTTCAGCTTTTTCTCCATTTGAGTGAGCAGAGTGATACGGATATTTATCTGAGCCAAGTGTTATTATGAAACCTAAGACCTAAAGTGAATTTATCTCTGTAAGTTGGATGACAGTTATAATGAGATAATGAGAAGAGATAATACGAAAAGAAGGCAATTGAATAGAATACTGGAAATAAAAGATTCCAACAGCAGATATGACTTTAGCTTGGCCTCTTACCTTCTGGTGCAGCTGGTCTGAGAGAAAGGGAACTTCATAATCATTGACTGAGATAATTGACTGAAGAGACCACATGCTAGCTCCATAGATACTGGATGAGAAGACAAGCTGAGAATAGTTATGGAAAGCTTCTTAGCTATTGACTAAGGAGAGCTGTAGCCCTTTTATATAGGAGAGAGGCTTACTAATCATAGCACCTCCAGGAGATAAGGGATAGAGTAGTAAGCAGTCCTAAAGAAAGCATCTCAGATGAAGGGGAGAAAAGAACAAAGTAAAAAAGTGCACAGAAAAGAAAAAAAGAAAACTTATAAGGAAGCAAAGAAAAGATGGACAGCTCTCAATACAACATGTAGTATTTATCATACAGGCTTTCTTGAAATGAAAGTTAATTGTTGTCTATTTTGAATCCTCTCCTATGTTCTGCTGTGCACCTGACATGTTTTTAATTTTATATTTATAAATATATTTTATTTTATATTTAAGTTTATAATGCTTCTTTTTCTTTTCCTATTATGTATTTAAGTTTTAGTATTTGTCTAAAATTTTTAAAAATTTTAAAAAGAAAGCACCTCAGAGGAAGACTTTTACTGATAAACTGTAGAAAGCTAAAAGAGTAGGTGAAGTGCTGCATGGGGGGCATAACCTGATGTTCAGTTCTCACCAGCATCACTCTGGAAGACACAAATAGCCAGTTCTTTGGATGTGGAAGCTTTAAGTTATGTGTGCACGCTTGCCCTGTAAGAGATCTGTGAATGGAGGAGGAAAATTTGCACAAGGAAAGGGATCCCAACCTATACCATCTTCTGAGAGGAATATCCTCTGCCTACAACCCCTGGGAATATCCCCAAGATTGAGAAGAAACTAATGGATGTTAGATATTTCCAGATCTGAAGTTGCCACCTTGATGAGCTGCTCCGGGAGCTGAATGAAGCCTTGGAATTGAAAGATGCTCACAGAGGGAAATAACCTGAGACAAACTGCCCATACTTCAGCCAATGAAAGTATGAGGGAGGAGATTCCACTTCCTGTCAACGCAAACAACTTTTCATGAAGAGTGAAGTGCCTGACTCCAAGTGATATAACCCATCCTGCCCCATAGACCCTCTATTTCTTATTTCCCACATACATCTCATCCCCTTAAATTCTCACTTTTGAAAATTTCCTATATCCAGGCCTCCCCCCTCTTCCATATTGAATATCTAAACCTCAAGCAATATTAAGGTGTTCTTTGCTAAAACAATAGATAAATTAAGTAGGGAGAAGTGGCTTGACTCTCCATTCAGACCTTTCTCCACTAGTCCCCTTTTTCACTTTAGGATCCCCCTAAAAGTGATGCTATCTGAGAAAAGTGTTCTGAATATTAGAATATTAGAAAAATTACATTCATAGGCTTAGAGCTGGAAGGAACCTCAAAGGCATCCTTGTTTTACAAGTAAGGAAACTGAGGTTCTGGGAGCAACTTACCAAAGTCACCGGTAGTAAATAAGAAACAGTATTTAAACTCAGAGCTCCAAAGCAATGGGTATCCTTGCCATGCTACCATACTGCCTTTTCTTTAAGATAAAAGGCCTACTTAGAGTTATGACAGTTTCTTGGAACTGTTACTATTGAGGTATTTTTGCCATTTTGGAAAATGTGCACATTCATGTAAGTGTGCCAGGTAAGGTGGGAGAGGGGGACAGAAAGATGTCAAGAAAATTGGTGGTGATATGAATAGTTGTTGATTGATGACTCCAATAGGATCAGCTGATGGGGTAGAGTTTTTCTCCAGTCAGCTGTAAATGTCCCCTCCCCACCTAACCTTAAATAGTATAGAACCTGGGTGAGTACTCTCATCTCCCCCATTTAGCAAAAGCATTGTTTCCTCCTCCCTAGGATTTAGTCTCTTTAAACATAGCTCTGAAATGTTCATGGGAGACAGCAGGGAAATAGAATGTGCTTCTACCAAAATATGTTTTGAACTGTCTGGCCCAGGGATCAGTAAGCTGGAGTTCACAGACACTTTCACTAGATTCTAACTGAAATTTAAGATTCCCTTCAATTAGGAATGGATTATAACAAATATTTTGAAAAGGGATCCTTAAGTTTCACCAGACTGCCAAAGGCAGTTGACATGAAAATGGTTAAGAGCCCCAGCTCTAGCCCCAGATTCTCAGGAACACACTAATGATAGAAAGTGAGAGGAACCAGTATTTTCCCTTCCCCTACCCTATGGTGGCCTCCTCCTTCCTCATTCCCTCCCACAAACTTTTATCTCCTTTTTTGTATCTTTTGATCATTTTTATAAAGATGTATTATTTTCTAATAAAGAGTTAATAGTAAAAAAAAATGACTCTCAAGGTTGCACTTCAAGTCCAGCAAATTGGCAAAGATGATAAAAGATGGTTGTGGAAACATAGGCATAATAATGAACTGCTGGAGGAGCTATGAATTAGTACAATTATTTTGCAAAACAATTTGGAATTATATAAGTAACGTGACTAAAATGTTCATACACTTTGATCTAGAGATCCCACTGCTCAGCATATACCCTAGGGAGGACATGATAAAAAGAAAAACCACATAAAGGAAAATATTAATAGCAGAATTTTTGTGGTGGCAAAGAACTGAAAATAGAGTGAATATATGCCATTTGGAAAATGGCTGAATAAATTAGAGGACATGACTATAATGGAATCTTACTGTCCTATAAGAAACAATATAATGAATCTAGAGCAGTATGGAAAGATATATGAAATGATACAAAATGAGATAAGCAGAACAAAAAAAATAACTTTACCAATATAAATGGAAGGAAAAAGTCACAAAACATTTTCGAAACTGCAAAGAGATGATCTCAAAGAAGAGATACTAGAAGAAAACGTTTCCCATTCCTTTGCACACTTGAGAGATCCATAGATACGGAATGCTGTATATATTGTCATTTTAAAAATTTGTTAATCAGTTTTACTGATTTTTTCTTCTCTCTTTTTAAAAATCTGTTATAAAGAATGGCCTTCTGGGATCAAATGGGGAACAAGATATAGGGGGAAATTTAGGCACTGTAAAATCAAAACATATCAATAACATTTATTTTAAAAAATAATACATTTTAGAGTTTTATCATGAATTGAAGTCAAGTTCATTGGTCTTATTTTGTAGTCTCCATGATATTCCTTTTTTAAAAAATGGAAAAATATTTTCCCTGAGCCCAACAATGCTTTTCCCATTTTTCATGGTCTTTCAAAGTCTGATAGATAGTGGCTCTGCAATCACACCTGTCAGTTTTGTCAACCCATGAATTCAGTTTGTATAGAGTTGGTGACTTGAACTCAGGGCAGCGATGCGTTCTCTTATTATCTCCTTACTTATTTAGAGTTTCAACTCCCTATTAGCCATTTCCATATTTTCCTATGCAGTGCAAAGATCATTGCCTTTGAGAAAACAGGAGCAAAATGAGACCTAATCTTTCTGTCTTCTTTTTTGTGTATTATCATTATTCCATACACCTTGAGGAATGTTCCTAATGCTTCTTTGATCTTTCTCTTTCTGCCAATATAGCATTAGATGTCTGCACTTTTTGTTTTCTGTACTTTTCCTCCAGTTTCAGCTCATTTTGAACTTTAGTATTTCTTAACATCATACAATAAGTATGGCATGTATTTATAGTCATCTCCTTTGCTTGCCCTTGCTTCCAATTTTTCTTCATGGCTTTTTAAAAAAATCTACACCAGTGAGTTTCTTGAGCATCCACACAGGTGTCTTTTTTACATTTCCCCTTACCAACCTCATCAGAATTATTTCGGTTTGCATCTTCAGGATATGATTCTTGAGTTTTCCTTTGCTTCTGCACTGATATCGCCTGCTGAATTTTAGATCAAGTGTTGCTATTTTTCTGTAAAACATTCAATCTCTTTTCTCCCCAAATTAAAGTTGCATGTGAAACTATTTTCAAATATTATCTCCTTCTCTATAATAAATTCTAAGATAGAGTAGTAATTTCTCTCCAAGGTTCCTATCATTTCAACTTCAGCAAGCAGTTTCTTATTGATTGGAATCAGGTGTAGAATAGTAGTTTCCTTTTTTAAAATGATTATTCCTTCATCTTTTGAAAGATAAAAATTGTCAATAAGGCAAGCTATGACTTTATTAATTGCTCTGCTATTATCAGAGAATATACTCCATTAAACATCTGGATAATTAAAGTCTTCCATCACTGCTATGGCAAGTCTTCATGCCAGACTAATGATCTGTTTCCTGAATTCTTCTTCTGTTTCCTTCTTGTGTTCACGTGATCTACAGAGTACTACTCTACTATGACAACATCATTACCATTTCTCCTTCCACTGATTTTTACTTAAATACCCTCAACTCCCATTCTTCCTGGATTTCCTCACCTTAGTGGTTTATTTTAGCATATAAAATCATTGTGTCCTTTCTCCCCTTTTATTTAGTCTATTCTTTTTGAACAAGGTATCCTCTTCTACAGTCATATCCCCCTTCATATTTAACTTCCTATTAAGTCTCAGTGATATTTATAAGGTCAGGTTTGCTTCCTTGAATTATAACTGAAGTTCACCTTCTTGCATTATGCATTTGTGTATAGACATTTGACATTACAGGCTTTATTGCTAACTTCTCTTGGATTTTCTCTTCTGTGAATTTCTGAGTGTTTCTACTACGATTCTTCCTACATTATGGTATATAATGTGCATAAAAAATTTGGACAATAGTATATAATCACAAGTCAAAAACTCAATTGTATGGAATTCAGGATAAATGCTACATGTCAATAGTTAATAGGAAAGGATGGGTGTGGTGGTTCATGGCCACAATCTCTTCTACTGGGGAGGTTAAGGCTAGAGGTTATTTGAGCTCAGGAATTATGAGCTCAAGTGAGTTACGTTGATCTGAGGTCTACACTGAGTCTGGCATGAATATGATGAGCTTCTAGGAGTTGATGATAGAATGGGAACCAGGCTGCCTAAGGAAGGGCCAGCTGGCCCAGGTCAGAAAAGGAGAAAATCAAAGCTCTTATGTTGATTAGTAATGGAAGTGGGCCTATGAGAGCCTTCTTTACTTCCAGCCTGGGTGAAATAGGGAGATATAGATAGATAGGGAGATATAGATAGATAGATGTATATGTATATATGTATATATATATATATACATATATATGGGTGTATATATAGATATACATATATATGTATAGACATGGAGAGAGACAGAGAGAGAGGCAGAGAGACAGAGAGAGAGACAGACAGAAAGATAAAGTGACAGAGAGAGAAGAGATCACTATAGGAGGTCGTGTGTAAACAAAAACTTTACATAGATTAAAGGCCCATTTTATCAATATAAGATTTCCTGTTTAGTGTGTAATGAGCAACACAAGTAGGTCCCCTCCTCAATTCATCTCTGACCCTCCCCCATTATGCCCCTCCCTACATAGTACTTAAAATGTCATCATTAGAGGTATAGTTCTTGGTTAGTCTTTTTGGTCTTAAAGAATAAAGACTCATTGGCCCTTCTATTCTCTTCCCTGGGTTGCCCACCACCATCACCACCCATTTATGTTCTCTGTTGCTTCTGATCCCCTGAAAATTGCTGAAAGAAGATAAAAAAACCTATGATAATAGTCCCTATATAAGTTCATGCTCTCTCAACCAAGTGTTCCTTGCTGCATAGAAATTCTTATGCTAATCTGTGATTGACTATCATAAAACCAACAGTTTCCGTTTTAAACTTCCTGTTCCCTTTATATTGTCAAGTGCCCTCACTTCCAACTTTTTTGGGAAAATCAAGATAATCTGTCTGGTAAAGTTGAGTCTCCAAGAAATTCCGGTAGGTATCTGTATGGGAAGAGCTCAATGTCCACAGTGAGTGTGGTCATTCATACAAGATACAGTCCATGGGTGTGCTTGTGATGAGTGTGGAATGATTATTCCTTTAGTGAAGTAGAACTTAGTGTGATTTTGTGGGAGGGAGGGTGTGGCAGGGTGGGAGGGGGAGGCAGGGCCATGGTATGTTATATTGCAACAATCCAAGATAGAAGTGATGAGGGTATAAATTAGGATAAAGGCTGTTTAAGTAGAGACAAGAGGGTAAATGTGAGGAATGTTGTGGAAGCAGAATAGACAAAACTTGATAACTGATTAGATGTGGGGTTTGAGAGAGAGGGAAAACTCAGTTCAATTCAATTAGTATTTATTAAGCCCCTCTTTGTGCTAGGCACTGGCATTGCAAAAAAATTTTTTTTAATTGTCCTCAAGGAATTTACATTTCGTAGTGAAAAGACATCATGTATGCAGATAAAATAAATACCAAGGAATTTGGGATGAGGGTGAACACAAACATTATGAGGTCATGAAAGACCTCATGGGGGATGTGACTTTTGAGCTCCCATTTAATGGAGGTGAGTATCTCAGGAGGTAAGGAGGGAGAGGATCCAAACAAATGTGATTGGGGTGGGGAGGGAAATGCTGGGGAGGAAGAGAAGTTAGCCTTTCTGGACCAAAGTTCTATGGGTCTCAATCCATGCAGAGATTAGAGTGATTAGAGGTTAATCTCTTGAAGGCCTCATATCTGTGGCCACAATCTTTGTTGTGGTCAAGTTCAAAGAGAAGGATAATGTCTCTGGCTTTTGGCACAGTGACTCCAAGGATCTGAACCTGGGTGACTTAAAAGTGTAACAGTGCTATGAACAGAAACAGGAAAATTTGGAAGAGGGATGGGCTTTGGGGAAATAAAATTATGACTATTTAAGATATCATGAGATTTGGAGATTTATGTGATATCTAGAACTACCTCTAGTAATAGCCCCTTGGGGTTTTGGAGGTCAGTGGATTCTGATGCTTAACAGAGAGTAAGGTCTCCTAAGGATCAAGACACAGGATCTGAATCTGGTCACAAGAAGAGTGAAGAAGGGACAAAGGCATACTAATAAAGTCTGTACAAGATATCAGAGATGAGGCAGAATTTTCTGGATGCCCAATCCTCTGCAGAGTTGGGAAGGAATAGGACAGAAGGAGTAAAGGACCCATGTTGGAAATTAGGAGGAAGTCATCAAATCCTCATAGATTTGAAAAAGTCCTTGTATTTTAAAAATAGTCCTTTATACTCTCCACTCTCACCCTGCAAACTAGGTCATGGGAATAATATAAAACCCAGGAAAAATAGGGGTTAAAGGTAGGGAGAGAGGCCCCATCTCAGTACTCTGAGTGACACAGTTGCATATGGAAGCCTTATGGTTCCTCTGGGACCCTGACGTGACATCTCATGAAGAGTTCTGCCTTTGAGACTCCAAAGGAAAGACAAATTCATCTCTCTGACATGTCATTCCCCTGACAAGGGACCCTTCCCTTTTATGCAAATGTTAGTGAGCCAAGTGGCCATTCCAAAACTTGATTGGCTCAGCCACTGGGACTCTTTAATCATGTCATGTGAGGAGTGTTGATCAAATCCAAAGTGGGTTTTGTTCCTTGAGACGAACATCTGTCCCCTGGAACCTTCCAGAGCCCCCACCATTCTACTATAAGCTGCTCCCTTGCAGGCTGGGTTCTCCAGCAGGCACGTAATATAATTCAAGCAGTTATACCATATGCACTGGAATCCCTGGGTATTCAAGTGTTGATCCAACTTAGTGCTGATGTTGTAGTTAGAACAGCCCCTGCTTGCTAGGTATTGTGTTGTTAATACATCTTCACATTCAGCTCACATTCCAAGAATTAGCAGTGAAAATGATTCTCCCCTGGGTGCTAGACTTTGCCTGTCTGTGAACCTTCACTCATGCTAAATTCCTAGTACAGCTTCCTGGCCATTTCCTTCATGCTAAACCAAATCTTTTCCATATTTTAGAAACTCTCTCTTCTGCCCTTCTCTTTGGGAAAGTCTCTAGGGGGGTGCAACCTGCAGCCTCAAGGCTACATGTGGGCCTCTAGGTCCTCGATGACAACCGTGTGACTGAATCCAAATTTCATAGAACAAATCCCCTTAATAAAAGGATGTGTTCTGTAAAACTTGGGCACTATCAAAAGGCTGCACCTGAGGACCTAGAAGGCCACATGTAGCCTGGAGGGTACAGGCTTCCCACCCCAGAAGATCCCCAGCATGCTGTAATGAAATGACCATTGGACTCTCTCTCTCCCTCCCTCCTCTCCCTCTCCATCTCTGTCTCTTTGTCTCTCTGTCTCACCCCACCCCCCCGCTCCCACCCTCCCCCCCTGCCATTCCCTCCACTCCCTTCTCTTCTATCTCTGTTCTAATTATATGGAATGTCAGCAAAGTTCAGATTCAGAATTAGCACCTCAGGATTGAAGGCCATGTGGTTCAGCCTGTACCTAAACAGTAACCCCCCATTATAGCATCCCTGCTGGGTCCAACCATTCTAGAGAACAGCTTGGAACTATGCCCAAAGGACCATAAGACTGTATACTCTTTGACAGCATTACCACTACTTGGTCTGTATCCCAAAGAGATCAAAGAAAAAAGAAAGGGACATATATGCACAAAACTTTATAGCAGCTTCTTTTGTAGTGACAAAGATGCCCACCAACTGGGGAATGGCTGAACAAGTTGTGGTAATATTGTAACAGTGATCAACTCTGGAATATTTAGCTGCTCTAATCAATACAATGATCCACGACAGATGATTCCTAAGGACTTGTGAGGAAAGTGCTGTGCACCTCCAGAGGAAGAAACGATGGACTCAAAGTGCAAATCAAAACAGATTTTTCCCACTTATTTTGGTTGCTTTTTTTTCCAACATGGTTAATAGGGAAATATGTTTTGCATGACTTCATATATATATATATATATATATATATATATATAATTGATCTCATATTCCTTGCCTTCTCAGTGGATGGGGAGGGGCTGGAGGGAAGAGAGTCTTGGGAACTCTTTTTTTTTATGAATGTTAAATAAAATATAAAAATCCCTGTCACTTAAGCTAAATTCAGCACATGCTCTAGCCCCACCTTCCCCAAGGGTCTTCTCTTGACAGGTAATAGAGCACAGGGGAAGACCATGGGTTGGACAGAAGAGGTGAGTCCAAGTCAAGACTCTGACCTTTAATACATATGTTATCCTGAGTATGTCACCTTGCTGAACCTCAGTTTCCTCATCAGGCCAGGTATGGTTTATGTATATGTATTCCTCCCCCAACACCTTGCTCTTACTTTAGGAAAAAAAGCCAAATCAATATTACTATTGCTACTGAGAAGGGCCTTATGATTGACTACCCATTCATTCCTCCATTCATAATCCCTGGGACTGCTAGACCAAAACTTGCAAGGTACCAGGGTGCTGTGATGTGGGAGTCAAAGGAACTTTGTTCCTACAGTTTTCCATCTATGTGACATTACACAATTGACTTGACCCTCAGTTTCTTCATCTGTAAAGATGAGGGGACTAGACAGGATAATCTCTAAGTTCCCTTCCAGTTTTAAACCTATGATCCTTTCTTTAGCAACTAACCCTTCCATAGCATTTACTATGTGCCAGGCACTGTGCTCAGCACTTCTTACAAATGTTATCTTACTTGAGCCTCACAACAATCCTGGGAGATAAGTGTTATTATTATCCCCATTTTCTGATGAGGAAACTGAGGCAAACTAAGGTTAAGTGACTTGTCTAGAGTCACACAGCTAGTAAGTATATGAGGTTTAATTTGAACTCAGGTCTTCCCGACCCCAGGTCCAGGGTTCTATTCACTATACCATCAGTTGTCCCATTACTCTGCTATCTATGCTGTATTACCCAATTGAAAAGTGAGCTCCTGGAGGCCGCTTTTGTAATTGTATCCTCAGGATCTTACAGAGTATATGACACATAGCAGGTACTTAAGTAATGTCAGTTAAATGGTTGATCTATAAAATGTAGATGAAGATGAGGAAGAGGAGGATGCATACACTACCTTATCAAATTGTGAAGAAAGTACTAGCTATTTTCTAGTAATTTCACAACAGGTTTAGGAGCTTTTCACAATCTGGCTCAGCCATGTCCTGTATATTCTCTAGCATTCGGAAGTTTGTTTGTTTTTCTGCAATCCCAAAACATTGCATTTATACCATTTGAGCCATCTGGAGTTAGGAACCCATTGGTCCTGCCTTTGCAGCTGGTCAGCAATGAAGAGTCATCCTTGCATTGCACTGGTTTCCTACTGAACATATCACCATTCGAGTCTCTGCAGATTCATGGAAAATGCTGGTGTGGCATTTAAGTAAATGAACTCTTCTTTGTCTGGACTCCAGATGCACAGAGCAGGACTCCTGAGCCCTTCTCAGGCAATCTTTTGATCTTTGCCTGAAAGCAAATACCACAGCTTGTTCCTTATCATGGCAGCCTTTTTCCTGGTCAACCATTTGTCTTAAAGGAGCTCTTGATGGCCTGAGGAGGAATGCCTGCCCCATGAGAGACTATTTAAAATCTCCGAGGCAACTGTCCCCTCCTAGGCTTGCTTTCCACTTCTATATTAGTTGCACCAAATGTGAAGTTTTGAATCAAATCTAATGAATTAACTTTATCAACTAGGTTCACCCCACAGATCAACATATGCTAAGTGATGGCTGGCAGACAACATTCTGTGGCTGATTCTGCTTTAATCAAATCCTTCCTCTTCCTCATCTTCATCATCTAAAGAATGTCTACCCATATATTAAATAGCAGTTCAGATGCCACTTCCTTCATGAAGTCCTCTCTGACCACTCTTCCCTCCCTATGAAGAGTAACCTAAGCCACTCTTTTTAACAGTATTTAATTTTTTTCCAATTACATGTAAAGATAGTTTTCAACGTTCATTTTTATAAGATTTTGAGTTTCAAATTTTTCTTCCTCTCTCCCCTTCCTCTCTTTCTCCCCAAGACAGTAAGCAATCTGATATAGGTTATACATGTAAAATCATATTAAACATATTTCACATTAGTCATGTTGTGAAAGAAGAATCAGAACAAAAGGGGAAAACCATGAGAAAGAAAAAAAAGTGAAAATAATGTACTTAAATCCACATTAAGATTCTATAGTTCCTTCTCTGGATGTGAATAGCATTTTCCATCATGAGTCTTTTGGAATTATCGTGGATCATTGTATTGCTGAGTAGAGCCAAGTCTATCATAGTTGTTCATTGCACAATGTTGCTGTTACTTGTATACAATGTTATCCTGGTTCTGCTAACTTCACTGTGCATCAGTTTATGTAAGTCTTTCCAGGTTTTTCTGAAATCTACCTGCTTGTCATTTCTTATAACAAAATAGTATTCCATTACATTAATATACCACAACTTGTTTGGCCACTCTCAATTAATGGGCATCCCCTTAATTTCCAGTTCTGTGCCACCACAAAAAGAGCTTCTATAGAGAATTTTGTACATGTAGGTCCTTTTTCCTTTTTTATGATCTCTTTGGGATATAGACCTAGTGGTGGTATTACAGCATCAAAGGGTATGGACAGTTTGACTGCATTTCAGGAATAGTTCCAAATTCTTCTCCAGAATGGTTGAATCAGTTTACAACTCCACCAACAATGCATTAGTTTCTCAATGTTCCCCGTTCTCTAACATTTATCATTTTCCTTTCCTGTCATATTAGCCAATCTGATAGGTGTGAGGTGGTACCTCAGAGTTGTTTTAATTTGCTTTTCTCTAATCAATAGTGATTTAGACCATTTTTTCATGTGATTATGGATAGCTTTAATTTCTGCATCTGTAAACGCCTGTTCATATTCCTTGAGTATTATCAATTGGGACACATCTACTCTTGAACTCTTAGCACTTTGTAGATCTCTTATTCATTTGCATATTGTGTAGAATTCAAGGAATTATTTTAGATAAATAATTTTTTTGTACAAGTCTTTCTGTAAAGCACTGGTAATATCTAAATAAATGTGCTTAAGGAGTTTACAATCTAAGATCCAATTAAGCTTCACTTGGAAGAATGAGTAGGACTTTAACCAGCATAATTATGGAAGTAGAGAAGTTCAATCCTAGGGAATGGTGTAGACAAAGAGATAGAGGCAGGGAAAGAAATGACAAATGTAGGAAATGATGATTGAGCCAGTATGGCCAGAGTGCCTAGTCAAAGAAAAAGCGGGGTCCAGGGGGAGGGTGTATTGTAAATTATGGATAAAGAATATTTCTGATGTCAAACCAAGTATGTGCCTGCATGACAAAGCAAAGAATCAATATGTCATCCAAAATGTATTATGGAACCATTGAAGGATTTCAAAGGAAGAAAACAAATGTTTAATTTTTGATTGATGACTATAATTCAAAGGCAAAAAAAATTAAGGAAAAGAAAACATTTCAAGAGGTGTCTTTTCTATACTAAAAATATGACTCTCAGGAGTGCTAACTCCTTGAGATCAAATGAAGTTGTAAAACTGAAGAATGATACTAAAGGTGCTTGAGGTTAATCATAAGGTGTTCAAGGCAGTTGATATAATTTTATACTTGTCAATTCTTTTTACTGCCAATCCAAAGGAATGGACCATAGCTGTTGATCATTTCCAGGCAAAAGCCTGGAAATTTAGCAACCTTATGATCTAAGCTTAACATGGAGAAAATAATAATAGTTTAAGTGTGCAGCCGTTTCACAATTACAAAGTGTTTTATGTGCACTATGTCTGGTAGAGTATAAGCTACTAGAAGGCAGGAACCATCTCTCCTTTTTTTTTTATTTAATGTGTCTCCTCACAATGTGTTTCTCCACCTCAATGCCTGGTACATAGTAAACATTTAATAAACTCCTGTTGAATCATTTCATTCAAGTCTCATAGGTATCATTTTTCTCACTTTATATGTGTGCAAATGGAGACTCATATTGGTAAAATAACTGACATGAGGTTAGTAATTGCTAGTCAGAGTCTAAAGCCAGATCATCCTTCCAAGTCTAGCACTCTGTCTCCTCCACCATGCTGCTCCTTGAAAACAAATAACATCCCCCAAATTGGTTAGACCATTGTAATGGGACCAACGAAAAATTAGTGGTTAGATCTGGTGAAGGCTGAAGCTAAAATTTTGAATATTTGTAGTATTATGGAATCACTTGTACACTATCATTTTATTCTATTTTCCCCAAATTTAGGCAACATCAAAACCACTTATTCAAAAGAAAAATAGCACTTGAACTAGGTCTGTTTTCTGCCATAAGCAGCTTTAAGTCAAGACCATCAGTGGCAAGAGTCCACATTTGAAGCTTTGCTAGGGAGTATCCCTTCAATACCCCTCATCTACCAGATTCACAGTATAACTTCAGTAGATGTGAATATAAGTCCTCCATTTGCCCTTTTCCCCAGGACACTGCCCACTCCAGTCTGTGAACTGACATTTGGAAGCATACAAATTTGGAGAAGCAATGGCATTCTCCTTGGACACCATCCCAAACTTGGATCAGCTTCCCAATGTCAGCATTTCCCCATCTGTGATGCCTGGCTAAGCAATTCTCTTCCATACGTGCATTCCCATCCCAGAGCCCATACTTTGTTCTGTTTGGCTTGGCATCAGGGCTTTCCCCTCCTCTTTCCCCATATTAAGAATCCCAGGGTAATTTCCTTTCTCACCGGTGCACAAGAGCCAAACTTCCACAGGCCACACTCCAGATGTTCCCCCCTCCCTAATTTTCTCCATCAGCATACAGAACTCTTGTTCCTCAGACTTTAGATTTATTAAAAGTCAAAGTCAGTCAGAGACAATGCTTCCATTGGCCAAAGGCAATATCAGCCATCTTGGAGGACAGAAGGAAGGAAAGGGAACATGTTTTAAATGGGAAGAGGTTTTGTTGAAAGTCTAGAGCTGTGAAGTTGGGCATGCCTTCATGATACCTATGTAAAGCAGACACAAGTATTCAATGAGCTCATTTTTAGACTATGAGTCAAATTTTAATAGAGGGATTATTTTTTTAAATCCCAGAAACATACTTAATTTATAGCACACCTATGTCACAGAAAAGATGGATTGATTTCAAATGAGACTGGGTTTGGGAAACAAAGGAGGAAGAGTGGTTAGGATGACCCCCACTATTAGATGCTAAAAGGAAGCAATATTGATGGACTTGGCCCACTTCCCACGTGATGTCAAGGTTTACAGAAAGTGAGTGAGACTGAACATGTTCTGTCAATTAGAAGGGGTAGGGAAAATTGGATTCTTCAAACTCCATTATCTTGAGTCACTGCATAATCTCAACACCCATTTAGGGGAAAAACAAATCATATATATACTGAGTATTGATTATGTTCTCAGACCTGATTCACGTTCTCTGTGGAACAATGCAAAGAAGTGTAATATATTACCTTCTGGGAGACCATATTATAATTTTGGTTTATATAAAAGAAAGGTGAACATTTAAGAATCCAGGATTTAAACTGCAATAAGGATTTAGTCTAGGAAACTCCTGGTTGGGGAAACTCCCTCTACCAATGTAGAACAGCTGCTTTTTTGCAACTTAGAACTCTAAGAGCAGAATTCTTTTTTTCTTTTTATTTTTTTGCTTTTTTTGGAGGGCAATTGGGGTTAAGTAACTTGCCCAAGGTCACACGGCTAGGTTTTTGTTTGTGTGTGTTAAGTGTCTGAGGCTGGATCTGAACTCAGGTCCTTCTGACCCCAGGGTTGGCGCTCTATTCACTGCACCACCTATCCGCCCCTAGAGCAGAATTCTTAACCTTTTTTTGTGTCATAGGCCTCTTTAGCATTCTGGTAAAACTGAATAGCCCCTTCTTAGAATGCTGGTTTTAGGGGAGGGCGGAGCCAAGACTGGTGAGTAGAAACAGCATTTCCAAAGTGCTCTGCCCCACACAAATTTCAAACAATGTGAAAGGGAGCTGCAAACAACTTCTGGAGCCACAGCACCCCCAGAACGGCACAGAGAAGCTAACCTCCTGCTGAGGACAGCCCAGTAGCCCTGCAGGGAGCGGCCAGCGCAGCACTCAGATCAGGCAGCACAGCGCGCTGGGAACCGACAGTGCAACCCGCAGAGCTGAGCCCAGGTCCTTGGTTTTAGGCCCAGGGCAGCCAGACCTTCAGCCGGCTGGTGGAACCCCAGAACATCAGCAATTGTGGCGATTCCAGAATTATCAGCACAGATATGCCTAGGACAAAGTGAGAGGTTAGTGCCCTGTGGACTTTGGGACCAGTATTTGGGGAACACGTGGTTTCCTCCCCTGGGGGCAAAAAGCTGCTGAAGAAACAGCTGCACAGAAGCCATTTTGCAGCGTCAGTAGTGGCTCTAGCTCCTGGTCTGAGAACTGTAGGAAGATCCAGCAATCAGGCTGGGGGTTAATGGCTTTTGCTTTAAACTGCCTGGATCTGGATTGTGGTCTTGGGGGAAAGTTTGGGGTGGGTATCCAACTTGCCAGAGTGAGTGGAGGCTTTACAGAGGCCACCGAACTGGCGGAAGTTTTGAAGACCCCACGTTTAGGCGGAAGCTCCCCTGTCTGGTAGCAGAGTCCTACTGTGGCAACAAGCCTCAAAATCAAGTAATTAAGTGGCAATATGCCTAGGCAAACGAAACAAAATAAACAGAAAAGTTCAACATTGGACTCCTATTTTAGGGGCAAAGAGGCTCAAAGCATGGAGGGGGACTGTGAGGTCAGAACTCCTGAACCAAAAACCCCAAATGAAAATACAAGCTGGCTACAGGCCATAGAGGACCTTAAGAAGCAGATAAGAGAAGTGGGGGAAAATTTGGGAAGAGAAATGAAAAAGATGCAAGAAAAGTATGAAATGGCAGTCAACAGCCTGACTGAGGAAAATAACACCTTAAAAAATAGACTAACTCAAATGGCAAAAGAGGCTCAGAAAGGCAATGAGGAGAAGAATGCCTTAAAAAGTCGAATTTGCCAGATGGAAAAAGAATCTCAAAAGCTCACTGAGGAGATTCATTCCTTCAGAGTAAGACTGGAGTAAATGGAAGCTAGTGACTTTATGAGAAATCAAGATACTATTAAACAGATCCAAACAAATGAATTTATAGAAGGCAATGTGAAATATCTCATGGGAAAAACCACTGACCTGGAAAATAGATCCAGGAGAGATAATTTAAAAATTATTGGACTACCTGAAAGCCATGATCAAAGAAAAGAACCTAGAAATCATCCTTCAAGAAATTCTCAAGGAAAATTGCCCTGATGTTTTAGACCCAGAGGGCAAAATAGAGGTTGAAAGAATCCACAGATCACCTCCTGCAAAAGATCCCCAAAAGAAAACTCCCAGGAATATTATAGCAAGGTTCCAGAATCCCCAGATCAAGGAGAAAATACTACAAGCAGCCAGGAAGAAACAATTTCAATATTGTGGAAACACAATCAGAATAGCCCAGGACCTGGCAGCTTCTACACTGAGGGATCGAAGGGCATGGAATATGATATTTCAGAGGGCAAAAGATTTGGGATTGAAGCCAAGGGTCACCCACCCAGCAAAACTGAGTATCTTGTTTCAGGGGAAATATGGTCATTCAGTGGAATAGAGGACTTTCAAGCATTCTTGATGAAAAAACCAGAGTTGAATAGAAAATTTGACATTCAGATACAAGAAGCAAGAGATGCTTGAGAAGGCAATCAAAGAAAAGAAATCAAAAGGAACTTATCAAAGTTGGACTATTTACAGTCCTACATGGAAAAACAATAACTGTGTTTGATGAAACCTTTCGCATTATGAAAATAATTGAAGAAGGGTACATGGCATATGTTCATAGGTATACATGGATAGAGGGCACAGGTTGAATTTGATGGGAAGGGATGATTTTTTTTTTTGGAGGGCAATTGGGGTTGGGTGACTTGCCCAGGTTCACGTGGCTGGGTTTTTGTTTGTGTGTTGGGTGTCTGGGGCCGGATCCGAGCTCGGGTCCTTCTGGCTCCGGGGCTGGCTCTCTGCTCACTGCGCCACCTAGCCGCTCCCAGGAAGGGATGACTCTTAAGGGGTGAAGTCAAGAGGTGTGAGAGGAAAGTGGCAAGAGGAGATGGAGAGAGGCAGAGTAGGGCAAACTGTCTCATGTAGAAGAGGCAAGGGGAAGTAGTTGCAGGGGAGGGGAAGAACAGGAAGGCAAAAAGGCAAAAGCATATTCTCATTGAAGTTGGCTCAAGGAGAGAAACACATACATACTAAATGGAATATCTTACCCTCACTCACTCTCCTGAGTAGGGGAAAGGGGGATGAGAGGGGGGATGATGGAGGGGAGGACATTCTGGGGAGAGGGGAGGTTAGAAGTACCCACTATCGGGACTCTAGGGGGCAGAGCCAAGATGGCGGAGTAGAAACAGCTCGTCCAAGCCTCTCTGGCCCAGATTCCCCACAAACTATGTAAAAAAGGACTGTGAACAACTTCTGGAGCCCCAGCACCCACAGAACAACACAGAGAAGCTAACCTCCCGCTGAGGACAGCCCAGCAGCCCTGCAGGAAGGACCAGGAAGGAACTTATCAAAGTTGAACTATTTACATTCCTATATGGAAAAGCAATAACTGTGACTGATGATATCTTTCTCACTATGAAAATAATGGAAGAAGGGGGTGTGGTCATATGAATACATAAGTGAATGTGTGTGTATATGGTTACAGTTTTATATGGATAGAGGGCATAGGTTGAATTTGTTGGGAAGGGAGAATACTCAAGGGATGAAATTATGTGGTGAGAGAGGAAAGTGGCAAGAGGAGATGGGGAGAGACAGGGTAGGGTAAACTATCCCATGTAGAAGAAGCAAGGGGAAGTGGTTGCAAGGGAGGGGGAGAATAGGAAGGCTAAAAAGGCAAAACAACATTCACATTGAATTTGGTTCAGGGAGAGAATGACATACATACTAAATGGGATATCTCAACCTGCAGCAGGATAGGGGGAAGGAGGATGAGAGGAGGGATGATGGATGGGAGGGCATCCTTGGGGTGAGGGGAGGTTGGAAGTACCCACTATAGAAGAGGGACAGGATCATGTAGGGAATGGACCAGGTAGGGGGTGGGATGAGTGGGAGGGAATTATAAGCAGCCCTGTACAATATATCTACTACGATAATGTTTTGCATAGCTAGACATGTACAACATATACTGAATTACTTATCTCCCAAGAAGGAATGGGTGACAAGAGAGGAAGGAAATGGATCTGAAATTCGAGGTCGTAACATTAAATGTTTCAAATATATATAAATACTATTATTAATACTCTTTTGCTTGTAATAGGGAGATAAGATGTGCAGGCATTGGGACACAAAGACTCACCTTCCTCTAATGGAAAAGTCGATGGGGTATGGGAGAAGGTATGGGAGAGAGCAGATTGGAGGAAGCGATATCTTGTGGGACTACTATTCTGGGAGGTTGGGTAGGGGAATAATAGGGGGAAAATGATTGTAACTCAAAATCTGGCGGAAATGAATGATGTAAAACAGAAGTTAATAAAGCATTTGTTTAAAAAAAGAAAAGAAAAGAAAAAAAAAGAAGTACCCACTATCAAAGAGGGACAGGATCAAAGTAGGGAATGGACCAGGTGGGAGGTGAGACAGGTGGTAGGGAAATATAAGCAGTCTTTTACAGTCTTTTATTTACTATGGTAATGCTTTGCATAGATATACATGTACAACACATACTGAATTGCTTATCTTCTCAGAGGGAGTGGGTGACAAGGGAGAAAGGGAATGGATCTGATAATCGAAGTTTTAAAATTAAATGTTTCATAAGATGTCCAGCCAGTGGGGCTCAGAGATTCATCTTGCCCTAATGGCAAAGTCGAAGGGGGTATGGGAGAAGATATGGGAGAGAGCAGATTGGATGAGGGGATATTTAGTGGGACTGCTATTCTGGGGTGGTGGGTAGGGAAAAAATAGAGGAAAAATGTAACTCATAATCTGGTGGAAATGAATGATGTAAACCAGAAGTTAATAAAGCATTTGTTTAATTAAAAAAAAGAAAAAGAAAAAGAAAACTGCAATAAATAAATAATAAATAAAAATATAAAAAAATAAAAAATAAAAAAAATAAAAAAACAAATGTGAAAAAAAAGAATGCTGGTTTTAAATTAAAAAAAAAAAACAGGATTACAAAAGAAATCTATTCTATTAAAATATAATTATAAAATATTTTAAAGGTCCCAAAATATTCTTAAAGATACCATATCTCCTGATTCCTAGTCCAATGCTCTTCTACTACGTGACATTGTCACAAGGGATAACATAAAAAATCAACTGCCCCCAAAGAGGTTAAGAAATATCACAGGAGATCAGAGGAAAGAATATTTGCCTGAATCTGAGATGGTAATAGAAGAATTTACTCACACATCTAAATGGACCAATAGACTCATAGACCTGCTTATAGCATCCCTGTTCTCTTGAATACATGCATATATTTTGTCCAAACTTGGTTGTTTCTTAATTAATTCCAAATACCAGGATAGAAAGGTGACAAACACCACAACAGGCATGAACTATCATATCTGAGATTCAGGACAAACCCCACAGCCCCAGATCAGTTGGAAATGGAATTCCTCTTCTTCTCTAGGGTGCATTTGACCTTCTACCTTAAGTACTGTAATATTAATGGGATATAAGATCTACCCAACTCATTAATAAACCTCACCTGAAGTCCATTAAGGGAAGCTTGCTTAGGGGAACCTTGCTTGTAGGAAGGCTTTCACACCTTTTGTTGATTTTCTAATTAGGCACTGAGTCACAAGGATTGTGATGCCCTCTGGCTCTAAAAAAAGGGTATATACATGCTGAGCTTAGCATTTAGCTTTGAGGACTCAACTCACTGGAAGAGTGTTCTTGTGATTTGGGTAGCAGTTAGGGAGCCCACCAACTTTGAAATACCCAGATGTTGGTGCTTCTTTCTCTCTGGCAACTATGTATGTATTACCTTGGTCAGTCAGTTGAATCTGTCTATTGATCTGTGCTAATTTTTCAGACAATTAGAAGCCCTGTCTGCTAGTCTTTATTTCTCTGCTTGTATTTTCTCTGTGTTTTGTTTCTATTTTCTCTGAAGTTCAGGCTGCTGACTTTTCCCCTGAATTAATGAATTAAATTAAAAAGATTGTTGACCCCTTGAACAGCTATCTTTCCTAGTAAAGCAGATCTAAGAACCTGTACTAAGAGCCATCCTGGGTATGCCAGTATGGTTGCTACAGGTACTTAATGGCATGAGTATTTAATAGAGTTAACTTGATATAGAGAAGTATTTGATTGGTATAGCTCTGACACTTTTGCTTTAACAAGGCCAAGCTCAATATTTCACTTTTCAAAACTGTCCAAGAGTTATCTAAAAGTGGAGTAGAATGCTTTAGAAGTTGATGAATTTCCCATAACTGGAGAATTTAAAGCAGAGGTTGGATAATCTCTGGTATAACTGTTGTAGAGACCATTTGTCTTTGGGGGGGGGGGGCAGCGCAATATTCCAGATGACCTTTGACTTTCAAAAATCTGAGATTTTATGATTCTGTGGGTAAATTCACATAGCATATATGTTGGTCAGCTCCAACAACCTTCAGTAGGACAGTAATGATCATGATGATAACGATAATGATGAGAGTTGGCATATATATATATATATATATATATATATATATATATATATATATTATGTCAAGTTTTACAAAGTGCTTTACAAGTATCATCTCATTTTTAGCCTTATAACAATCCTGATCAACAAATGCTATAATTCATCCAAGGATGTCATTCAGAAAGAGACTAAGAACTCTCTAAAAAATGAGACCAACCAATCAATGAGTATTTCACCCAAGTAACAGTTAGAGATGGTAGCAGCAGTAGAGCTAAGATTTGAGGGCAAACCAAAAGATTCATCAGAAGAGCAAGTGTCAAGGGTGACTTATCAGAAAAAAAGGACTATGTTATTTTTATTTATTTACTTATTTACTTTTTGGAGGGGGGAAGACAGGGCAATTGGGGTTAAGTGACTTGCCCAAGGTCACATGGCTAGTAAGTGTTAAGTGTCTGAGGTCAAATTTGAACTCGAGTCCTCCTGACTCCAGGGCCCATGCTCTATTCACTGCGCCACCTAGCTGCCCCATGAAGGCTAAGTTACAGCGTACTTAGGTAGAAGATAATGAGACCTAGAAAGTTGAACAGAGGTAAGTTGCTGGTCGGGTAGCCAGGTAGAAGAACATAGGACGGAATAGACTCTTCACCAGAGTAGACAGACTAGACAGAAGTCGTCTGAGTCTACCTGGGGAGTCATTGATAAATTACCAAGTCCAACAAAGGACTCTGCATAGAGTTACTAAGCTCTGAGGTCTTTGCTGCCTAATTCCAACAACAGGGCTCTGACACCCATGTGAAGATCTTGGAAATGGAAGAACCTTAGAGCCCCACCAGCCCAATTGCCTCATTGTACATATAAAGACAGAGAGTTGAGATAGGAGGATGTGATTTACCTCCTGTCACTCAAATAGACTCAGAAAGAATTCACCTTTTAATATTAAAGATATTGTCTTCCCCTATTCGAGCACACATTATGTTGCTTTCTTCTATTTTGTATCAACACTTACTATAGTGCCTGGTACGTAGTAATTTCTTTTTGTTGCTGTTATTGAATAGTTTCAGTTGTGTCTGACTTTCTGATCCCATTTAGGATTTTCTTGGCAAAGACACTGGAGTGGTTTGCCATCTCCTTCTCAAGCTCATTTTACAGATAAGGAAACTGAGGCAGAGTTAAATGATTTGTCCAGGGTCACACAGTAAGTATCTGAGGCTGGATTTGAACTCAGATTCTTGTGACTCTAGAATGAGCACCCTATTACACCACTTAGCTGCCCAGTGATTGCTTAATATCTGTTTTATCTGTCTGTCTATTTATCTATCTATCTATCTATCGTCTATCTAAAGAGAGAGCTCTAAATGATAACATAAACCCAGTGTCAGCTTCTCCCCCAAATCATAGCTTGCCTTCTAAAATTAAACTAAAGAACCTTGCACTACCACCCACTAACATAGACAATGGGGACTTGCATTTATTTTGGTTTTGACAAACTCCCAAATCAGAGGGGGTAGTTTCAAAAGAGCTGGAGAAAGGTTGTTCGGCTCATATCACAGAGTCACAGGTTTAGAGCTGCCGGGGACATTAGAGGGCACCTTAAAAGCAGGTGGTAGTGCCATGGATAGAGCACTGAATCTGCAGGCAGGAAGAACTGCGTTCGAATCCAGCTTCACATACTAGTTGTATGACCCTGCGCAAGTCACTTAACCTCTTTTTGCCTCAGTTCCCTCACATATAAATTGGGTATAATAATAGCACCCCCCTCTCAGGGTTGCCATGAGGCTCAAATGATATAATATTTATAAAAGTGCTTAGCACAGTGCCTAGTATATATGAGGCACTATGTGAATACTTATTCCTTTCCCTTCCTTTCCCCTTCCCATCTAGTCCATTTTATAGATAAGAAAATTGAGGCATTTAGACATTAAATAACTTGCCCAAGATCATACAGCTAGTGAATCTTAGGCAGAGTTTGAAACCAAGTCTTATTGACTCTGAAGTCCAGCCCTCAAAGGGGTACAATGCAGCATAAAGAAGAAAGAAAGGGAGGGAAGGAAGAAGAGAGAGAGAGAGAGAGAGAGAGAGAGAGAGAGAGAGAGAGAGAGAGAGAGAGAGAGAGAAAGAGAGAGAGAGAGAGAGAGAGAGAGAGAGAATAGAAGAAAATAAAGCACTAAACTTGGAGTCAAAAGGTTAGGGTTTGAATTCTGATTCTTCCCTTATCTGTTGTGTTGCCATGAGTCTTCAGAGCCTCGGTTTCCTCACCTGTAAAGTGGGGTTAAGAATACTAATCACTTTTGTGAAGAAAACTCTTTTTAAAACTTATAGAGGGGGCGGCTAGGTGGCGCAGTGAGTAAGAGCACGGCGAGTAAGAGTGCCAGCCCTGGAGTCGGGAGGTCCTGGGATCGGCTTCGGCCTCAGAAAATGAGCACCCACACATAAATAAATAACTAGCTGTGTAACCTTGAGCAAGTTACTTAACCCCAATTGCTTCTAAAAAAAACTTATAGAGATACATAGATGTAAATTATTAGGGAAGAAGTAGTCTTGAGATTCAGAGGATGCTAAGTTATAAGTACTAAGTATGTATTAGGCAGAGAAGGACCAAATCTACCACGACTTTTGCCTCAAGTGGCCCTGGAACTGGTTATTATGAATGCATTCTTCCTTGGTGGTCTTAAGACCACAAAATGTCATTCTGTTACTTCATTATCTTTTCCCTCAGCTTGCTCTCATTGTTTCCATTTGCAGTTTGGCTGCCATAAGAGACCAGCCAACTATTGGCCTTGGCTCAATCCAAAAAGAATCAGGGGAATTAAAGCAGCAAGAGACACAGACCAGCAAGTGGAAGACCAAATCCAACAGGCCCTTTACTGGGAGAGAGGAGGAAGCCTTTAAGTACTACATCCTGCCCACCAATGCCAATGTCTACAATGAAACTAAAATTCAGAGACTACAGCATAGATCCTGCAAGGTGATATCTTCAAAGGGAAACTCTATTATTTGGTTTTTATTTTAAAACTTATTTAGTTAAAACTAATTAAAGGTTATAGGGTCATGCCATACGAGAAATAGAGAGGATCATGGGAAATAAAGTGGATAATTTTGATTACATGAAATTAAAGAGGTTTTGCACAAACAAAACTAATACTGCCAAAATTAGAAGGAAAGCAAGAAACTGGGTAAAATATTTTACAGCAAATTTCACTGATAAGGGCTTCATTCCTCAAATACATAGGGAACTGAACAAAATTTATTTTTAAAAATAGGAGCCACACGGGGCGACTAGGTGGCGCAGTGAATAGAGCGCTGGCCCTGGAGTCAGAAGGACCTGAGTTCGGAGCCGGCCTCAGACACTTAATCCACACAAACAAAAACCTAGCCGTGTAACCTTGGGCAAGTTACTTAACCCCAATTGCCCTAAAGGGGCGGCTAGGTGGCGCAGTGAGTAAGAGTGCCGGCCTCGGAGTTGGGATGACCCGAGATCAAATCCAGCCTCAGAAAATGAGCACCCACGCATAAATAATGACTAGCCGTGTAACCTTGAGCAAGTTACTTAACCCCAATTGCTTTAAAAAAAAATAGGAGCCATTGTCCAATTAATAAATGGTCAAAGGATATGAAGAGGCAGTCTTCAGAAGAAGAAATAAAAGCTATTGATCAGAGATGTGCAAATTAAAACAACTCTGAGGTACCACCTCACACCTATTAGACTGGCTAATATGACAGAAGGGGGAATGTGGAAAAGAGGATATGGAAGGAATGTGGAAAAATCAGGATACTCCTGTACTGTTGGAGTTTTGTTCCAACCATTCTAGAGAATAACTATATGTAACTATACCCAAAGGGCTATAAAACAGTGCATACCATTTCACCCAACAAGACCACTACTAGGTCTGTATCCCAAAGATATCAAAGAAAAGGGGAAAGGACCTAACTGTACAAAATGTAACAGCTCCTTTTATGGTGACAAAGAATTGAAAATTAAGGAGCTGCTCATCAATTGGGGATGACTGAACAAGTTGTGGTATATGATTGTGATGGAATGCTATTGTGCTATAAGAAAAGACAAGCAGGATATTTTCAGAATAAAACCTAGAAAGACTTACATGAATTAATATAAAGTGAGCTGAGACAGGTGAACATTGCACAAAGTAACAGCAATATTATAAGGATGATCAACTACGAAAGACTTGGCTATTCTGATCAAGACAATGATCCAAGACAATTCCAAAGGACCCATGATGAAAAATGTCATCCACCTCAAAAGAGAGAACTGATGAACTCAGCATAAATTCAAGCATACTTTAAAATTTTCTTTAGTTTTCTTGTGTGTGTGTTTCTTTTGCCACATATCTAATATAGAAATATGTTTTACATGACCTCATATATATAATCAATGTCATATTGCTTGCCTTCTCAGTGGGTGACAGACAGCAAAGAGGTAAGGAGAGAATTTAGAACTCAATCTTTTAAAAAGAAATTAATGCTAAAAATTTACATATAATTGTAAAATATTTAGAAAAATACATTTAAAATTTTTTTAAAGTTATATGGATACACAATCACAGGATCATAGACCCTGGCTAAGACAATGAGATCATATAGTTATAGCTAACATTTCTAGTACAATATTAAATAATGGTGGTGATAATGGGTAACTTTCCTTCACCCTTGATCTTTTTGGGAAGGCTTCTTGCTTAGCCCCATTATAGATAATGTTTGCTGATGGTTTCAGATACTACTTATCATTTTTTTTTTTTGCTTTTTGGAGAGCAATCGGGGTTAAGTGACTCACCCAAGGTCACATGGCTAGTTTTTGTTGTTAAGTGTCTGAGGTCGGGTTTGAACTCAGGTCCTCCTGACTCCAGGACCGGTGCAGTGAATAGATTCACCGTGCCACCTAGACGCCCCTACTACTTATCATTTTGATGAAAGCTCCACTTATTCCTATGTTCTCTAGTGTTTTTAATAGGAACAGTTGTTGGTATACAAGATACTGTAAAAGAAGAATGGAGAGTTCCAAAGTGCTGAGGGATTAATAGAAATACCCTCACTCATCCATTCACTTTCAGCATGTCACAATACATTGCAATATACACGTACCCAGTTCAATGGAAGTACACATTATGTTGTCTTGTTTTAACTAAACCAACCCTTATAAAATGGGAAAATGGCTTCAAAAGATTCTTGCCAAGAAACATTCAATTGAAGACAATATTAAGAATGTGAAAGCAAGACAGTGACAAGACATGGCAGAGGTAATATTTCTCCTATTCCTAGAATAAACTTTTTGTCAGCCACATGAGGTAAAAGCAATGATGATCTAATCAGATCTGACAATAAGTTAAAAAAATTAAAATTACCAAGAAGATGATTTGGAATAAGGAATTACATCTTCTCCAATTCTTACTAATTCTAACTAGCCAATTCTAACTAATTATGAACCTCACCCAAAGGGTACACAAGAATATTATGCCTTAAGATCCTAACTAATGATAGTATTCAGTCATCACAATTAGCAAGATACTTAAAACTTAGCTTTTGAAAAAAATGGTTCATCTATTAAAACTCTCACATTTGAACACTTTAAAATTCTGTTTATACGTTTTTATAATCTGTGTGAAAATCTTCCAAATGAAGTTTCAGTGGTTTTCAAATGTATTTGTTAAAAGCATAAAAAGTACAATGCTTTCTGATTAGTATGCAAGAACACCTGTTTGACATCAGGAATGGCAGAAATTTGCTAGCCAAATTTCAACAAAAACTTTTGCCTAACTGGGAATTAAATTCCTAAATGGGGATAAAAATGTGATTCAAAGAAAATACATTCCCTTCATTTGGAGCTAAGTATCTTTGTGATTTATCTTTTTCATTTATAAAAGCCATCACAATCAGTTACCAGATAAGTCCAACTGAAAAGCAGACCTTCAAATCACTGAATCTCAAAAGTTAAGCCAAGATTGGAAAAAAAAATAATGAAGCATCCTCAACCATACTGTTTTCACTAATACGTATTATAATTATTTAGTGAGAACAAAGGGATTTTGCATAATTAATAAAACTGAAACATTTAAAATATTTATTTTATCTTTATCTCATCTTTTTATTTCTATTTGTGTTTAGGAAGGAGACAAGTACTTACTATGTGAAAAATATTATGATAAGTGATATTATCCAAATATTGTCTCATTAGATCCTCACAACAACTCTGGGAAATAAATAGTATTACCCCTATTTTAAAGTAGAGGAAACGGAGACAGAGATGGGCTAAGTGACTTGCCCAAGGTCACATAGCTAGAAAGTATATGAGGCTAGATTTGAACTCAATTCTTCCTTGCTCCAGGCCCAGCACTCTCTCCACCACACCATCCAGCTGCCTCTAAGGCAGTTTACATTCTACAATATAATGTTACATTAGGACATGAATATGATATGCAAATGAATGCCTATATATAGGGGTGCATTTTCAAAAATAGTGTTCTCTTGGGAGAACCCAAAGGCTTGGGTTCAGCCCCAATGTGGCAGTTTTCTGTGTGGTATTGTTCAGTTGTTTCAGTCATATCTGACTCTTTGTGATCTCTTTTAAGGTTTTAGTGACAAAGATACTGGAGCAGTTTGCCATTTCCTTCTTCACTCATTTTCTAGATGAGAAAACTGAGGCAAGCAAGTGTCTGAGGCCAGATTTGAACTCAGGAAGATGAGTCTTCCTGCTGAATGGGACAAGTGAAAATATTCTCATAAAGTAAATGAGACAGTCACCAAACTTGAGCTGGGCTTTAGTCTTTTTTTTTTTTTTTTTTTTTTTTGCTTTTTGGAAAGCAATTGGGGTTAAGTGACTTGCCCAAAGTCACACAGCTAGTTTTTGTGTTAAGTGTCTGAGGCCGCATTTGAACTCAGGTCCTCCTGATTCCAGGGCCGGTGCTCTATTCACTGTGCCACCTAGATGCCCCCATGGCTTTAGTCTTGATAGGCCCAAATTTTATTTTTCTATCACGTGTCTGCCAGGTGCAACAAGTGATCTATAAATTGCCTACTTTTTACAACAAATAATATGTCTGCCAGGTGTTTCTGTAAATTACCTACTTTTTGGTAAACAAGAAGAATAACATGTAATCTGTAATAAGCCTACTTCTGATAAATAATTTTGCATTGGGTAAAAGGATTGTAAGGACACACCTTCCCAACAATGGGAATGTTGCTGGGGAGGGGATTTGGGGGTTTGGGGGTTGTGCTAGAATTGTTTATAAAGGCTATGTAACTGCTTGCTTGATTTTGTACTATGTCTCTCTACACTGGTGTATGTTCTGCGTAGGTGATGCCCAACTCTCATAAGACTTGTTTAGGAATAAATAGCCTTTGTTTCTACCTGAAGAAACCTCCGAGTTTTATTTGGGTAAGGTGTCTTTGGGGTCTTTGGTGTCTTTGGGGTCTTTATCCCATACACTGTCTCCAGGCCCAGTACTCTATCCACAGCACCAGCTAGCTACCCTAAGAATCTTTAGAAGCCATTCACATCTAAAATCTTGATTTTTGTTGAGCTTTGAAGAATAGATTAGTGATAGAAGCCCCTATAAGAATAAGAGTGGACTTTTCCCAAGGGAAGGGGTCAGGAGATAAAAGATGGGAGTGCATATAGAGAGCTACATAAATTGGAGATGGGCAGATTAACTGGAAGTTTAAAGCATCTTCTCAAGAAACAAAACCCCACAGGACAATCTTCAACAACCAGAGGAGTAATGACTTCCACAGACCTAACAGAGTGAAAGTAATTTCTGTCTGAGTACTTACAGTCCTCCCTTTTCTCCCACAATGGTACAGAGAGAGAGGAGGAAAACTTGGCTCAGTCAGTTTAAATGAACATAGCAAACATCCGATGTTCAGTGAGTGGGAAAATAAAGATTCTTGTAGACACCTGTAAAACTACTCCTCTCTTGAATGATTCAGGGCTGTGCCAGTGAGGAGAGTAAGGCAGGAAATAACAGGGAAGAATGCTGGACTGGGAGATGGGAAGTTTGGCTTAGAGAAGTGGGACCAAGGGAAAATCTATTTTTATCTCTGTGCCTCCATTTCCCCATCTGTAAAATGAAGGAGTTGAAATAGTTTGTCTCTAAGGCTATTCCTCTTGTGATGTCCAATACACTAAGGTTCTTTGCAGCTCTGGCATTCTATGTTCTAGAATAGGTCCTTCTCAGTCCTTTCATGCTACATTGTAAGAGCCTTTTAAACTCTGACATTTGATGTTCTTTTTGTTTTTATTTTTTTTTGTTTGTTTGTTTTTTGTTTTGGAGGGGGAGGGCAGGGCAAATGGGGTTAAGTGACTTGCCCAAGGTCACATGGCTAGTAAATGTCAAGTATCTGAGACCGGATTTGAACTCTGGTCCTCCTGACTCCATGGTCGATGTTCTATTCACAGCACCACCTAGCTGCCCCCAACATTTGATGTTCTAAGGGCCCTTCTACCTCTCACATTCTGTTTTAAGGTTTCTCTAAACTCTGAAATTCTAAATTCTAAGGTCTCTTCCAACTACCAAATTCATTGTTTAGTGTTTTCTTCCAGTTCTGAAATTCCATATCTATGTTCTGGAGTCTCTTCTAAGCTCTAAACTTGTAGATTCTAAGATCCCTTCTCTTCTGACATTGTTTATTTGTATATTTAATCCAGGTCTGCTATTTTTTTGTTCTAAAATTTCTTCTAGTTCCAACATTCTATGCCCCAGGTTCTTCTAATTTCTGACATTCTAAGTTATGAAACAGAATGTAGAATTTTGTTTCTTATTATTTTATTGGTTTAATCTGCTCACATTTAAAGTTTATGAATTAAGTGACTATTTTCCTCCATTTGTGTTTCTAATTTTTTCTGAATTAAGAAATTTTCTTTCCTTTATTATAGTATTTTTTCTCTACAATTATTTTTGCTTAATTTTCCTTAAGGCAACCTATTCCCCTAGCTTCCTTCCCTGTCCTATCTAATCTCTCCTTCCCTTCCCTTTCCCTGGTTTTAGATAACACATAGATTCCTTTTTCATTCTTCCTTTTCTTCCCCTCTTTTTTCTTCCTGTCAGTTAAGTACCTAATTAATATCCCTCTATCTTTTCTCCTTTTTAATTTGTTAGTCTTTAATTTATTGCACCTTTTTTATTTTTTTCTTCTCTATGATAAAAGGATTTATTAAGTAGATGAACAGTGTAAACCAGAGTCCATGGAAGAACAGAAATGTATTAAACCTACTTTCATGATATTTTAAAACTTTTCTGTACAAACGTTCAGTTCACCACTTGTTAAACATCAGTCTAATATGCTCAGTGTACTCATTCACTAAGAATGAAGATATTGAAATGGCATAGGCCAGGCCTTCATAAGCCCTGCATCCTCTACTGAGAGGAATACATGTATACAGATGAGTATGTGCATTTATACATTCTGCAAGGCACAGTACATCACAGTCCAAAGAGAGGTAGAATGTGAGTGGGGCAACTCTACAACTGGCTTGGACTTGGGCAAAGAAAGCATCCCGGCAAAGTGCTTTATTGATGATGCACACTCATTAAAGCTGGCCCCCAAGGACCTCTACTTGCTGGTGCTGCTTTAATGCTGCTGTATTTCCTTATAGATACTCAGACTAACTTGGAAGAAGGCCTGACTAAAATACTGAAGTTTTATTTATTTAGTTTTTACTTTGCAAGTTTTAGACTATTTTCATGCATTTTCTCCCCATCTAGATTAGACTGTAAACTCTTTGATTACAAAAACTGTCATCTGTCTCCCTGAATCTCTGACATTTTTTTTAATATAGTGCTAGGCCCATTTGGTTGTTGTTGTTGTTCAGTCATTTCAGTCATGTCTGATATTTTGTGACCCCACTGGGGGTTTTCTTGGCAAATATACTGGAGTAGTTTGCCATTTCCTTCTTCAGGTCATTTTATAGATGAGGAAACTGGTCACACAAGTGTCTAATGACATGTTTGAATTCCAGGCCCAGCCCTCTATCCACTGAGCCACCTAGCTCCCTTTCCTTATAAAAAGAAAGAAAGAGGGGTGGCTAGGTGGTGCAATGAATAGAGCGCCAGCCCTGAAGTCAGGAGGACCTGAGTTCAAATCCAGTCTCAGACTAGCCATGTGACTTTGGGCAAGTCACTTAACCCCAATTGCCCTCCCCCCTCAAAAAAAAAAAAGCAAAGAAAGACAAACAGAAAGGAAGGGAGAGAAAGGGAGGACGGAAGGAAGGAAGGAAGGAAGGAAGGAAGGAAGGAAGGAAGGAAGGAAGGAAGGAAGGAAGGAAGGAAGGAAGGAAAGATAAAAAGAGGGAGGGATGGGGAGGAAGTGAAGGAGGAAAGGAAAGAGGAAGGGAGGGGAAGAAGAAGGGAAAGAAGAGGGAAGGGAGGGAAAAAGGAAAGATCAGAGGGAGGAAGGAAAGAAGGAAGGAAGGAACTGATGTATAACAGATGGACAGTCCAAGTATAACATTTATATCCATGAAATATTAAAAGATTCAGAGGAAGAACTATAGTGGATTAGGTAGATACTCTATGGAAGATTTCAACCAACCAACAATCATTTATTAAGTGTCTACCATGTTTTAGGCAGTCTCTGACTACCAGGCGCTAACGTTGTATCAGGGGAACTAACCCTATGAGAATATGGACGAGAATAATACAGGAGTTGAAGGCACCGGTGGGTTGTGATCTAGATTTGTAAAGAAGGTATCCACATGAATAAGATCAAGGAGCTATAGAAATACTGAAGTAACTCACATTCATACTGTGCTTCAAAGCTTAAGAAGCCATTTCCTCACAATGAGTCAATGTGGGAGTTATTGAGGGGGTGGTGAAAGTATCATTATCATGATTTTGTAGATAAGGAAACTCAAGTTCAGAAATGCTAAACTGATTTGCTCATGATCATACACATTGTAAATGCTTGGGCCAGGATCTCTTGATTCCAAGTCATAATTACATCTATATAGATAGATATAGACACACACATATTCTTACATATGTATATATACATATGCATGTATATATAAACACATATACATATATACATAAAAGGGCAGTTAGGTAGCACAGGGGATAGAGAATTGGGCCTGGAATTAGAAAGACTCAAATTCCTGAGTTCAAATCTGGCCTTAGACACTTACTAACTATGTGACCCTGGGCAAGTCACTGAACCCTATTTGCCTCAGCTTTCTCATCTGTAAAATGAGCTGGAGAAGAAAATGGCAAACCACTCTTTGCTAAGAAAACCCCAAATAGGGTTGGACACAACTGAAATGACTGAAAAATAAAAATATATCTAAAAACACATGGATTAATGATTTATTCTGTCACCGGTACTAGATGATTATATACAGATTTGGAAAGACCAGATATGAAAATGAGAGTGTCATCTAATTATCCTGATCAACACAGTGCCATAATAACTCAGTTGTATGTAATATATATTTAGGCCATTATACTTGGTCTATATGGATTGGATTAAGAGTAACTAAGGCAACGTCCCCCAGTCATAACTAAGTAATTCCTTAACAATGTACAATTGTCCAATATACAAAAATGCTGACCGTATATTTTGGTTTTCCATGCACTATACTTCACTAGGAAAGAATGCAGAACCCACCAGAGAAGTAAAGTCTGCAGTTTCCCCAGAAAACCAAATCCCTTCCCAGGAGCTGGAGAATGTGTCTCATGTGGTAGGTCTACCTTTCTTCCTACAAATGAAGACAGCAGAAATACTACTTGGACCATTTAGGACAGATCTCCTCAAATACACACCATGAAAACATTCCCTCATTGTCTAAGGGAAGGGCCCCAGTGCCATGGCTCGTGACGCTTGGCTGCCTAAAAACTAGTCCAAGAAAGGAGGTGGATTACTCTGTGACATTCACTGGTTTCTCGGCTGTTTTTTCTCAAATGAAACAGCTACATTTTCCCAGAATAAAATTTCAGCACGTTCTGCGTTGGTGAGAAAACAGCTCTTCTCTCAACACTAGCCACTTAATGGCTCTTTTTCATTTGCTGGAAAACAGACATTCACGTACACACACACACACACACACACACACACACACACGCAGGCACACACACACTTTCTTACAAATAGTGGCCTGGGGAAGATGAGTTTCAGATGCTAAAAATAATCACATAGGGTACTCCAAAAGCTGAAATGGCCATGTCATCAGGTCAGTCATCAGGAAAACGTTTTCATATTTGATTTCTATCTTTAATTCATGTGATGTATAGACCAACATGTATTTTATATCCAGAATGTGGCTTGTAATTTCCTGTGGCTTGAAAATCCAGATGTTTCCAAGTTTAGAATATGCAACTTAAAAATGAATTTCACTGAAAACCCCTCTTTTAATTTCAGGGGGGAGTTTCTGTTTGAAGATGGATTTCTCTGCTTTGCAATCTGGGCCCTGTAAAGGAGTGGGAACAGCAAATGACTAAAATATGTAGACGACCACAGAAGGCCAACTGGGTGAGTGTGTCTGCCTGGGGACTGAGAATCTGATGGAGAAAACAAGAGAGGGAAAAGCTACTGAGGACCAGGATGACAATCAGGAAAATCCCTATTACCAGAAATCTAGACTGGAGGGCTGGATTGGCCCTCCAAAGAAGTTGGTGTTAAGCCCCATCTTTCCTACTCATTTAGAAGCCTACTGGCAAGTGAGCCTGAAATAGTATTGGTAATGAGCTGCCCAAAGGGGTTCCAGGAGCCCACTCTTTAGGGTGGGACAATGCCTTCACTTTGTTTTTTCAGCTCCTCTGTAATGAATGGTACAGGACTGTGACTCATGCTGGTGGTATTTTTAGGCTGACTCAATGAGCTGATGGAAGTAGCCTAAGTTATTAGAGGTTGAGTGCTAATTACAAACCAATCCTTCTCATCCCAGCTGGCTAAAGGAGAGACCACAGAGCTTATCGACTACAGTCTCAAGTAGGTTTTCTTCAGTCCTCCTGGGTTTCCTCCCCCCCCACCCCCCTTAGGATAAGATAGTTATCTCCTACCCTGCCAAATTTTCTTAAGGGGCTAAACTCTTCACAAAGTTCCCTATCCCCTGTCACTCTTATCTCTATTTAAACTCAAACAGAATTTTCTCTCTGAAGTGTACCTTTACCCACTGTAGTCTACTTCCTAGGGAAAAGATGACAGCTGGCTCTGAGTCTCAGCTTTACTTGTGTAGCCTTGAGAAAGCAAGGCAATCAATGCCCTTCTCTGGGACTCAGTTTCTACTATATGTAAAATGAGGGGCAGGGACTAGATCAGTGATGGTCAAACTCAGAGAGAAAAGGGGGCCATTGGACCATACATTAGCATCACAGAGGGGTACATATTGACTTAGAAAACCACAAATTAATATTACTTGTGCTTTATTACATGTTTATTTATTTTGTTAAATATTTCCCAATTACATCTTAATGTTATTGGGAATGTTATAGCCATATGAGCCTGCTGGCCAGATGTTGACAGCACTCAGGTACAGGATCTCTAACCTCCCTATCAATTGTGGCATTCTGCTCTAAGGTCTCTTATAACTGTGATCTTCAATGTTCTAAGGTTCAACTCAGCTCTGACATTTCCATGTCCTGAGATCCCTTGTAGCTCTGAAATCCCATGTTCTCAATTCTCTTCCACCTCTGATATTCTGTGTTCTGGATCCTCTCCCACCTATGATATTCATGTTCTAGATCCTCCCCCACCTCTGATATTCCATGTGCTGGATCCTTTCCCACTTCTATTATTCGGTGTTCTTGATCTTCTTCCACCTTTGATATTCCATGTTCTTTTTTTTTTTTGCTTTTTTTTTTTTTGGAGGGCAATTGGGGTTAAGTAACTTGCCCAAGGTCACATGGCTAGGTTTTTATTTGTGTGTGCATTAAGTGTCTGAGGTTGGATCCGAACTCAGGTCCTTCTGACTCCAGGGCCGATGCTCTACTCACTGCCCCACCTAGCCGCCCCGATATTCCATGTTCTGAGGTCTCTTTCAGCTCTTAAGTTCTTTGAGTGCTTGATCTGCCAATCAACTGAAAGTCTCACCCCAAGTGTTCTTCCCCAATCTATAGTGAGACTATATCTTTTGTCTCATCTAGAATCCTTGTTGTTGTTTGTCCTTCATTTTAGAAGAGGACCAATGACATCATGGGCGGTGCCTTGAATTGCTCATGAATTGAGGTGAGGCAGAACTTCACAAAGTCATCAGCCTCACCCTTTATTCCAAAGTCATCAAAGTCTAGTGGCAAGACAAAAGTCAAGATGAGTGATGATGGCCTGGGATGCAACAGATGACCTTGATGTCTCTGATGTCTGTCCAGGCTCTAAGTGCTACACAGAGCCTGCTTCAGCCACCTTCATAGCCGTTCTCCAGGGGGATGTCTTCACATGAGTGGGGCAGATGTCCCCCTAAGTTATCAATGGATTTGGGGCCTGTTGGTTACCCTCAACCCTAATTTAGCCATAATTTAAACATTATGAGATGGTTCTACCAGGTGCAGCCTCTGTGCATGCTGTAGCTTCTTGGAGTCACAGGTAAGAGCTGGGTGACCAAAGGTGGATGAGAAGCCCTGAAAAGGGCTTGGCAAGCCCTCACACTATAGGTCCTCCTGGAACACATCCCTAGCCAGATATTCAGAGACTTCCTGTAGTTGCTTCCCTATACTGTCTCTCCCACATTTCCTATCATTATTACTCCCTAAATCTACTATTCAGTTGCAGCCAAGTAAGCCTCCTTCCTTCTTGCCTTCAGGAAGGTTTGTCTATCACCACCACCATCTATAAGACTTCCCTTAATGACAGCCCCCAACTCACCTTATTCTACATTCACTCCTATGTTTCCAATTCCATGAAGATCTTTAGTTTCTTTATGGATGTAGGTGTGGCTTGTCTTCCTCATTACCCTTCAGGCTCCTTAAACGAAAGGTCACTTCTGTTTCTTGGTCTTTCATGTGAAGTGAAGTACAAGTTGTCAACTATGCTCCTGATTTGGGAATAAGGAAGAAAAGCATTTGTCTGAGAGTTGGGGCATCTAGATTGTAATCTAGCTCTGTAAGCAACCGGTTATATCATGACCCCTCTTTTTCTCCCCTATCTAAAATGGGGGAAGGGTTGGTTATATGATGACTGAGATCCCTTCTAGTCCTTCCATACCTTGATTCTGACTCTCAGGACAATAGGATGCTTCCTCAGGCACCTTCTGCTCAAGTGCATAAGAGGTGGGACAGAGAACAGCTGTTCATAGTGGAGAGCGTAGGAGAAGAGGGCAAGATTATAGAGCAGGACAGGGAGGAGGCAGGTTAAAGACTAGCAGATGGGTTGGGGTGGAGAAATGGAGAGGAAAACGCCCGTGAAGTGGGCTTGGAGTGGATCCATGGAGGAAGGTTCAACACACCATCTGAAAGCCTGCATTGTGGGATGAGAAAAGCAAAGGGGCAGGGAACAGAACAAGACAAGTGAATGAAGAGGCCGATCCAGACGAGTGCTCATTTGTACCATGGCCCTGGCTGTGGGTGAGGGAAGGAGAGACCTGGTTAGGCTAGAATTCCTTCTTAGACTAAGAGAGAAAATAAACCAGCTGTATTCCTTCCCAAAGAGCAGGGCCAGTTTAGTGATGGGCCAAAGGCTTTCTTTCCCACTGCCAGCAGCTGTGAGACAGCTGTTTTTATCTGTTCCCTCTCTCTGTCCCCGTACATCCTTTACTTCAAGTAAATTTTGGTCCAATTGGGATTTTGTTCCAAATGGTAAATATTTTATTCCCATCTGTTCCGTTCCCATACTGATGAAACCAATGACTTTAACATAATAAGGAAAATACCTTCCTTTCTTCAACTCAAACACTGGAGCCAGGAAGTTTTGTTAACTAAGTAGCCAAGGAGAGAGACTACGATAGCATTGGATTTAGAATCAGAAAGACAAATATTAGATCAAATGCTACCCTGGACTCTTACTAGTTGCATGATCCTGGGAAAGTCACATACTTTTCCAGAATCTCAGTCTGTTCATCTCTAAAATGGTGAAATAATGCCTATAGCACCTACTCTCCATCACTGTTATAAGACTCAGATGAGAGAAATAATTTAAATCACTTTTCAAATTTGAAATGTCAGTTATTATTATTATTAATTTTGCATAATGCTCCCAACAGAATGCTTGGAGAAGATTGGAGAGGATTCCCTTATTTCTCCAAAAAGCAAACCACAAAGATGAAGTAACTTATGATCATAGAAGTAAAGGGGAGCATCTTTATGTTCTCATGTTACAGATGAGGAAGCTGTGATCTGAAGGAGAGGAAGGACTTGTCCAAGACTGCACAATTTTTTAGTGGAAGATCCAGGGGAATTGATTCACAGTTCAGTAATTTGCCAATTAGACCACATTTTTGCTTCAATTTTGTATTCCATATCTTTTGCTCTAATTGTTCCCCCTTCAGCACAGATACAAAACTTCTCTGAATTATCTATCATACGTTTTCCCCCTCTTCTTACTTCTTCCCTCCTCTCTTTCCATTGTCCAACCTCAGGATCAATAAAAACCAGCAGTTACAATTAGTTTTATAAAGAACTATTCAATCAGTTTTCTTCCTTTCTATTGCATTACCCTCACCCCTCAAGGCTGAGATGATGGCATCACTTCCCATCTCAAAAACAGCTGATAGCTATCTACTTCCTACAGGATAATGTCCGATTCCTTAGCCTGGCATTCAAGTTCCCCCACTCTCCAGCCTCCACCACATTTTGCAGTCTTACATCCTTTTCTTTTCCTCTATCCTTACACATCTTTGGGATTCTCATTTTTGCTTGATTCACACTATTTCCTTTGTCTAGAATGCCTTGCCTTCTCTTGATCCTTTCTCCCCAACCTTTAAGACCCAACTCAATTTCAGCCTTCTATTTGATTCTACAACCTTGAATATCATCTTCTTCATAAGATCAGAAATCTAAGATCTAAAAGGAATCATAAAAATTATCAAATCTGGGGTTCTTAACCTGAGATCTATGAACTTAGATTGGGGGAGGTAGGGTACAAATATTTTGATGACTATCTATAATTGGTTTCTTTATAATGTTATAACTGTTAAATATTTAAAACCTTTTTTTTTCTTAAAAGGGGATCATAGGCTTAACCAGATTGGCCAAGGGACACATGGCACACAAAAAAAGGTAAAGAATTCCTAATCTAACCTAATCCCCTTACTTTAAAGATAGAAAGTAGGGGGTAGCTAGGTGGTGCAGTGAATAGATCATTGGTCCTGGAGTCAGGAGGACCTGAGTTCAAATGCTGCCTCAGACACTTAACACTTACTAGCCTTGTGACCTTAGCTAAGTCACTTAACTCCCATTTCCCAGCCTTCCCCCCTCCAAAAAAGCAAAAAGAAAAAAAGATAGAAAGTGAGGTGACTTGTAGAAGGTCTCATAATGAGCTAGTAGCAGAATGAGGACAAGAAGCCAGATCTAGGGGCATCTGGTGGTACAGCAGATAAGAGTGCTGGCCCTGGAATCAAGAAGACCTGAGGTCAAATGTAGCCTCAGACACTTGCTATCTGTGTGACCTTGGGCAAGTCACTTAACCTCTATTTGCCTCAGTTTCTTTAACTGCAAAATGGAGATATCAATAGCACCTATCTCCCAGAGTTGTGAGGATCAGAGCTATTTGTGAAGCACTCAGCACAGTCCCTAGCACATTGCTAGGTGCTATATAAATGCTTGTTTCCTTCTCTCCTATTTTTGTGACCAATTCAGTATTCTTCCCACTTGATCATTGGATTTTGAGCTAGAAGGAAATGTAGAGATCATCTAATCCAAGTTCCTTATTTTACATATAAAGGAAATTGAAACCCCAGAAGGTCTTGTGGATAATTTGAATCTCACAGTCAAAGAAGTTTTTGGATTCAAATCCAGATTTTCTGACTCCAAATACAGTTCTTTTCCCACTATACTGTGTTGCCTCCCCATATCACCCATGTTTCATGGTAGGAGGGACCAACTTGTTATGTATGACCTAGAAAGCAAGAGTATGATCATTGGTTTTTTTTTTTTTTGGTTTTAATTCCCAATTCCTTAAATTCAAAACTGTTTTAAAAAAAAAAAAACACTTCTTTGCAGGTCTTTGTCTTATAATATTATCCTATATTTTTTTTAAATTCTGGCTAGTTTGGGTTTCATATTCTTATTGATATCTTATTTTTATACCACTTTCATTTATAATAAACCACATTTCATATATTTCATAATATTCATTATATTTCATATAATATACCACTTTCATTTAATAAACCACATTTATTTATGTTTCCATATAGCTCTTTAATACCTTTCCTACCCATCAAGTCATATATTATTTTTTAAAAATAATAGTTAAAAGAGAAAATGAAAAATAAATCAGTTAAGGAAAGTCAACCAACAAATTATCCATTTTTCTTTGACAGTATATGTGGTATATACAACATTCCATACCCATAGTCCTATAACCCTGAAACAAAGGAAGAGAGATGCATTTTCTCAACTCTTCTTCGAGGAATTTACTTCTTTTTCCTTCCTCTCTTCCCATTTTCCAACCCTGTACTACACAAGAACAAAAAACTACAGTTAGTATGGTAAAAATATATATTCAGTAATGTTTCCTTTTTTCTGCTACCATTCTTGCCTCATCCCAAAGCAGGAATGACCATGTCAATCCCACCTCAAAAATTTTCACTAATTTCTCCTTGCTTACAAGAAGACTCTGCAATTTCTTAGACTATCATTCAAAATGCTACATAATCTGGTACCACCAAACCTTTCTAGACTCGTATCTTTTTTCTGTCCTATATAGACCCTCATCTTGAACCAGGTTATCTCACCTCTCATGCACATCTTAGATATTGCTATCTCTGCTCCTTTGCCCTCTCCTTGATAACTTACCTAGTTTCTACCCATTCCTTAAGAGAAAAGTCAAATCCCCTCCTCCTTCCCTGACCACAAACACTTGAAGTGTTCTATCTTAAGGATTATAAGACTTAAACATAAAAGATTTCTTAGAGATCATCTGGTCCAGCTCCCTAATTTTATAGATGAGGGAAAAATGAAGTCCAGGGAGGTTAAGTGACTTTTCCAAGGTAATATGAATAGTAAGCACCACAGTCAAGATTCAAAGCCAGATCCTCTAACTCTAATTCAAATGATTTTTTCCATTTTCCTCTGAACTCTAATAATCTTTGTGATCTATGTTGTTCACCTGGTATCCCTAGTCAGCTTCTAGGACCTAAAACACTTCATGCACAGTAGACCCTTAAGAAATGTTTATTCAAATGTTTGGTGATTTCCACATATCTAAGTCTTTTTTTTCCCCTTTCACCAATTAGAAAATAAGCTCCCTGAGGGCAGGTACTATGTCTTATTCATTTTTGCAATAGAGGGTAACATAATAACAAGTGAAATTCTGTCTCATTGATTGACATCATTAAAGTTCAACATTCAAAAAACACTTTCAAGCATCTACTTGCTCAAAGCATTTACAAACTTTGCTCATTTGTGTTTATTCTAATAAGTGGAAGATCTTTTCCAAAATAGAACAATTAATCAACTACAAATATTCACATGTATATTATATATATGGATATGAACAAAAACACATGTATGTATACATATCATATAATTCCCAAGTCCAATGTAATATTTTTGAGGAAGGGAGATGGGAAGAAGCTCATGTGACCACTCCTAGCTACCCTTTTGTGGACACAATAACTGTGGTTGGACATTGTAGGTGGTCAAACAAGAGAACAAGTATCACATTGAGGAAAAGCTTGGAACAAAGTTATGTTAAAGCCATTGTTTTCATCTGTTTGCTGATAAACAGATGTTAAGTTCAGCGGCCTGAATGATACTTCAGTAGCCTGAAAGGGGTCACTGACAAACTGGATTGTGACAACAAGAGGGTAACCACAACAGTCTGAGTAACTGGTAGCTTTGTCAAATGAAGAGTATTTGAAGGAAGTGGGACTGTTGAGCCTGGAAAAGAGAAGACTTGAGAGGAAGAGTGACTATATTGTCTTCAACTCTCTGAAGGCCTATCATATAGATAAAGGGATTCGTTTATGATGTATGACCTAAAAGGAAAAATTAGGATCACTAGATTAGAGTCAGGTTATAAAAATTCCGACATAGGGCCAAATCTATTATTGGATAAATGTAAAGTCTTAATGTGTGGGATCAAAAATTGGACTTCAAGTTTGCATATTGAAACTGCAGCAATATCCTCATTTATCCAGAAGCTCAGATATCTAGTACCCTCAATCATCTGGCACAGTCACAAATCTACAAGTTCCCCCATCCAGTTTCTGGATACAGAATAATGAGAGTAATCTTCATTGAGAAGAGCAAAAATGTAAAGATTTCCCCCCTCCCCACCATAAAACACCATTTTGAATGATTGTTGGGTTTGGGGAGAGGGGAGAAGAGGAAGGGAGAATTGTTGTTGTTGTTGTTTTTTCAAATGCTTTATTAACCTCTGGTTTACATCATTCATTTCCGTCAGATTTTGAGTTACAATTTTTTCCCCATTTTTCCCCTACCCACCACCCCAGAATAACAGTCATACAGGATATCCTCTCAATCAATCTGCTATCTCCCATCTCTTTTCCCATACCCCCTTCAGCTTTTCCAGTAGGGCGAGGTGAATCCCCACACCCCATGGCCTGCACATCTTATCTCCCAATTATATGCAAAATAGTATTAATCATAGTGTTTATATATTTTTTTAATTTGATTTTAAAAGGAAGATAAGTAATTCAGTATATGCTGTACATATGTGGCTATGCAAAACATTACCATAGTAAATATATTGTAAAAGACTGACTATATTTCCCTCCCTCCCATCCCACTTTCCACCTGGTCCACTCTCACTGAATTCGGTTCAGGGAAAAATGACATACATACTAAATGGGATATCTTAACCTGCAGCAGGATAGGGGGAAGGGGGATGAGAGGAGGGATGATGCATGGGAGGGCATCCTTGTGGGGAGGGGAAGTTGGAAGTACCCACGATAGAAGAGGGACAGGATCATGTAGGGAATGGACCAGGTGGGGGGGTGGGATGAGTGGGAGGGAAGTATAAGCAGCCTTGTACAATATATCTACTATGATAATGTTTTGCATAGCTAGACATGTTCAACATATACTGAATTACTTATCTCCCAAGAGGGAATGGGTGACAAGGGAGGAAGGAAATGGATCTGAAATTCAAGGTCTTAACATTAAATGTTTCAAATATTTAAAAAAATGGGTGCTTCCAACTTCCCTCCCCACCCAAGATCACCCTCCCCTCCACCACCTACCCCATTCCCCTCCCCCCCATGCTCCTGTAGGGTGGGACACCCTATTTAGTATGCATGTCATTCTCTCCCTGGTCCAAATTCAATGAGAATAAGGTTTTGCCTTTTTGCCTTCCTGTTCCTCCCCTCCCCTGCAACCACTTTCCTCTGCCTTCTCTACACAAGACAGTTCACCCCATTGTCTCTCCCCATTCCTAGTCACCACATTACTCTCTCACCTCTTAACCTCACCTTTTAAGTACCCTTCCTATTAAATTTGACCTGTGCCCTCTATCTATGTATACCTGAAAACATATATACACACATTCACATATGTATACATATGCACATATACCCTTCTTCGACTGTTTTCATACTGGGAAAAGTTTCATCAGTTACACTTATTGTTTTTCCCTGTAGGAATGTAAATAGTTCAACTTTGCTAAGTTCATTATGATTTCTTTTCCCTGTTTACCTTCTCAAGCATCTCTTGCTTCTTGTATCTGAATGTCAAATTTTCTATTCAACTCTGGTTTTTTCCTCAAGAATGTTTGAAAGTCCTCTATTCCACTGAATGACCATATTTTCCCTGGAAACAAAATACTCAGTTTTGCTGGGTATGTGATTCTTGGTTTTAATCCCAGGTCTTTTGCCCTGCAGAATATCATATTCCATGCTGTTTGCTCTTTCAGTGTAGAAGCTGCCAGATCTTGTGTTATCCTGATTGTGTTTCCACAATATTGAAATTGTTTCTTCCTGGCTGCTTGTACTATTCTCTCCTTGATCTGGGAATTCTGGAACCTGGCTGCAATATTCCTAGGAGTTTTCTTTTGGGGATCTTTTTTAGGAGGTGATTGGTAGATTCTTTCAACCTCTATTTTGCCCTCTGGTTCTAAAACATCAGGGCAATTTTCCTGGAGAATTTCTTGAAGGATGGTTTATAGATTCTTTCTTTGATCATGGTTTTCAGGTAGTCCAATAATTTTTAGATTTTCTCTCCTGGATCTATTTTCCAGGTCAGTCGGTTTTCCCATGAGATATTTCACATTGCTTTCTATATTTTCATTTGTTTGGATCTGTTTAATAGCATCTTGATTTCTCATAAAGTCACTAGCTTCCATTTGCTCTGGTCTAATTCTGAAGGAATGATTCTCCTCAGCGAGCTTTTGAGATTCTTTTTCCATCTGGCAAAGTCGGCTTTTTAAGGCATTCTTCTCATCATTGCTTTTTTGAGCCTCCTTTGCCATTTGAGTTAGTCTATTTTTTAAGGTGTTATTTTCCTCAGTCAGGCTGTTGACTCTCATTTCATACTTTTCTTGCATTTTTTTCATTTCTCTTCCCAATTTTTCCCCCACTTCTCTTATCTGCTTCTTAAGATCCTCTATGGCATGTAACCTGCTCTATTTTCATTTGGGGCTTTTTGGTGCAGGAGTTCTGACATCACAGTCCTCCTCCTGTTCCATGTTTCGATCCTCTTTTTCCCAAAAATAGGATTCTAATGTTGAATTTTTCTGTTTATTTTCTTTCCTTTGCCTAGGCATGTTGCCACTTAATTATTTGACTTTTGGGCTTGTTGCCACAGTAGGACCCTGCCACCAGACAGGGGAGCTTCTGTCCCAAGTGCTAGGGTTTTCTCAACTTCCGGAGGTATTAGTTGGGTGCCCTCCCTGAAGCTCCCACACACTCTGGCAAGCTGGTCACACACCCCAAGACCTCCACCCCAGACTGCAATCCAGATCCAAGTAGTTTAAAGCAAGAGCAATTACCCCCAAGACTGATCGCTGGATCCCCCTAGAGTTCGCAGGCCAGGAGCTGGAGCTGTGACTGAAGCTGTAAAATGGCGGCTGTGCCACAGCTCCTCAGTGGCTTCTCGCCCCCAGGGGAAAAAGCCAACGCATTCCCCAAATACTGGTCCCAAACTCCATAGGGCACTAACCTCTCACTTTGTCCTAGGCATGTCTCAGTTGATAATTCTAGAATCACCACAGCTGCTGGTGTTCTGGGGTCCCTCCAGCCAGCTCCTGACCTGGCTGCCGTGGGGCTAAAACCTTGGCTTACGTGGGCCTGGGCACAGCTGCCAGATGGCCAGGCTGCTGGACTGTCCTCAGCGGGAGGTTAGCTTCTCTGTGTTATTTTGTGGGTTCTAGGGGCTCCAGAGGTTGTTCAGAGTCCCATTTTTACATAATTTTGAAGTGGTGTGGGCTAGAGCTCAATGGAAGTGCTGTTTCTACTCCACCATCTTGACTCTGCCCCCCAAGAATCGTTGTTCTTGACCAGAAGAAAGGAAAACTCTGATTGGCCAACAATAATTTAACAAAAACAACAACAACAAAAAGCTAAGTTTTGTGGGTTCTAAAATTGAGAATTGCAAGAAAAAGGAAGAAAGATAAGAAATACTGGACAAAAATAATTAGTTATTTATGTAAAATTTTAAAGTTTAAAAGTACTCCCCTCATAAGAACCCTAGAGAAAGTGAATGAGTGATGGTAATCAGTGAAAGTACTGCTTTTCCTTTTCTATAGATAAAGAATTTCAAGAGCAGAAAATTTAAGTGACTTGCCTAAATTCACACATCTAGTAAATATTGTATTGCCAATACAAATCAAGTTATTCTGACTAGAAGATTAGCACTCTTTTCATTACACTGTTGTGGGGAGCAGTTATTATTATGGCCCTCTAGTCACTCCAAAAGGAAAGAAGCTGGAAGAATGTAGAAATATCAGGAGAAATAACAGAGATTTAAATTATCAGTGAGAGAGATGAGAAGCAAGATACCTCCCTAATAGCAGAGATAAAATAACAGTATGGAAGAGACAGCTATGAAAAGAGAGACCAAAGTATTAACAACTAAAACTTCCCAGTAGACTTAGGGAGTAGGGGGACATGAACACAAGTCATCAATCAAGTAACTCTATCATATTTATAACCCAGTGCAATCATTTACAGAATCACAGAATCTCAGAGGTATAAATGACCTCAGAGGCCATCAAGTCAACCTATATCTGACCAAGAAGCCAGTCTTCAACTTGAGCATCAAGGGTCTGGAGGCTAAGCAGATATAACAGCATTGTCTTCAACATCCCTGTCTAGTTAGTGGCCATCCCCTGATAGGGAATACATTCCTCGAAAGCAATAAAGTGTTCAATATACTCTCTTTACTAAGGCACGGATCTATGTAATTCATTTTTAGAACACTTGCCATGAAATAATATAATTAAGTTGTTTAAAATAACATTTAAATAGTTACCTTTCAGATACCTTACACTTTCTTGTTAGAATTTTTTATGCAACAGGATCTAGGCATGATGGAAATGTTACTATATGCAGATGGCAAGAGCCTCAAAGCAACCAGTCTAGTTTTCACTTGTCAAAATGAAGTCTGACTATGTGGTATTCAAATCTACTTCATCCTTAGTTCATAGGATTATAGAGCATTTGACCTGGAATAAGCCTTACAAATCTTCTAGTCCACCCCACCTCATCCCCATTTGAAAGAAAGATGGTAAGGCCATCCAGTTAAATGATTTACTTACTATTACTTAGCAAGTTAGCAGAGCCAGGACTATAACCCAGGACTCCTGACTCCCACTCTAGTACTCATGCATTATACCACACTGTCTTTGTTCACTATTAAGGCAGTGTGGTACAGAGGAAAGGGTGTTAGATTTAGAGTTAGCTTGAATCACACATGCTATTTACTGCTGATCTCACTCTCTGGGCCTCAGTTTCCTCATGCATAAAATGAGTGAAGTTGTCAGATGTGTCAAACTCACAGCTCATAGTTCCATGTAGTGTGCCCTAAACCAAAGTTTAAAAATGCAATTTCAAAAATGTTGAACAAAATTAGTGAAAATATAATATAACATAGAAAGTATAAATTTGTGTTTTTCTAAGTCACTATGGAACCTGCAGGGTTCTTCTTTCTTTTTGAATTTAACAGCACTGAATTAGATGACCACTAAAGACCCCTCTCACTATAAAATGGTGTTCTTATGACACTAAGTACAGAATAAATTACTTTGATTCTGTTTATTCTAGACAAGATATTTACATGTTTAATGGTTTCTATTGGTGGAAAATGCTATTATTATGAGAACTCCAAAGGGGATTATGTTCATTCTATATTCCCAAAAAATAACTCAAAAATAAACATACCCTTTTTAGTGTGTCCAAAGCAAAGATAGCAAAACCAGAAAATGACCCATGTTAGAGGGGCTATGGGAAAACTAGTACATTACTGCACTATTAGTGCAACTGTAAGCTGGTCCATCCATTTTGGAAAGTAACTTGGAACTATGTGCAAAAAGCAATCAAACTGTTCATACCCTTTGACCCAATGATATCATTACTAGGTCTGTAACCCACAGAGATAAAAAAAGAAGAAGAAAATGGCTCATAGGTACAAAAATATTTATAACATCTCTTTTGTGGTGGCAAAGAATTGGAAATTGAGGGGATGGATGCCCATCAATTGCGGAATGGATGAACAAGTTATGGCATAAAGAATGTGATGGAATCTATGGTGCTGTAAGAAATGATGATGGTGATAGTTTCATGGGAAGACTTCTATGAACTGGCACAAAATGAAGTAAGTGGAACCAGGAGAATGATTTATGCTATAAGAATAATATTATAAAGACAAACTACTTTGAAAAACTTAAGAACTTTGATTGGCACAATGACCAACCACAATTCCAGAGGCGTCACAATAAAATTTAATATTAAATTCCAAATGATGGTTTCAGAGCATAGATGGGGTCTGTGTGTGTGTATGTGTGTGTGCGTGTGCACAAGTGCATGTATTTAACATGGCCAATGGCCAATGACAAAAATTGTTTTGCTTTGCATTATATATGTCATAACAGGTTTTATTTTTCCTTGTTTTCTCAATGGGAGTGAAAGGAGGGGAGGTGGGAAAGGTAGAATTCAGATCTGAAAATAAAATAAAGTTGAATTTTAAAAAATAGTATGTCCGAAGTGAAATCAAGATAGCCTAATTATGCACAAATTAGTGATATCACTAGTTAAATTCTAAAACACTAGACAGAATAGAACCATGAATCTATTTACACAGATATGGGACAGAGCTACAGTCCCATTTAACAGAAAGGGACATCAAAGCATTGAGAATTCAAACAAGCAACTTAAGGTCAAATAGGGAAAGTGAGTATCAGATGTTCAAGGATCAGTCTCGGATATCCTGGGCTAGTTTGCTTCTTGAGAAAGTTCACGCCCGGGAACAGCTGCCTCATAAATGATGTTTTCATGAATTTCCTGGAAAATGGAATTTTCACTTCTATGTGAGTTGCCTTGTGAGACATGGAAACCCAGGAGCTAAGTGCAGAGAGCTGGCCTTATTCAGGGAACCTGGCATCCACACTTTGTTTTGTTTTTATTTACTCTTTGGTTATTTATTTAATAATCTCCAGATTTAAAAGCTGGCAGCTGGAAGGAAGGGAAGAAGGTTACTAAAACATCCTCAATACTACATCTTTGGTGAGAATTAACTCACAATTTCTCACCATATTGAATTTTCCTTCCCTTCCTACCTACTCACCCCCCCCCCAAAAAAATCCCACAAGGCTATATGAGAAAGTTCCTTTTAGTTTAAAAAAATAATTTTACCTGGTGAATATGGCTCATGGATGTCTGAAATGCAGCTTGGAAAAGGATTTAAAAAAACAACAATTTGGAATAATCATAAGTCCATGGGGAGTTGGGAGGATAAAATTCAATTCAATTCTACCAGCACTTGTTAATTACTTAACATGTGTGAGGTGCTGTGCTAGATGCAAAGTTTACAAAGACAAAAAAGAAGAAAATTATAATCTAACATTTCCTGGAGGTATACACCAAATATACAAATGCATAAGTGAAAAGTATGCACAAGTTAAATACAAAGTCTTTTTTTTTTTTTGGTTTCCAGGCTTACTTATTTTTTGTAGTTTATTATTTTTTATCTTTTAGTTTACATCATTCATTTCCACAAGATTTTGAGTTACAAATTTTCTCCCCATTTTCCCCCTACCCACCATCCCACTGAATATCCCCTTCCCCAATCTGCTCTCTCCCATATCTTCCCCCACTCCCCCTCTGACTTTCCAGTAGGGCACAGTGGATCTCTAAGCCCCAGTGTCTGTATATCTTATTTCCCAGTTACATGTAAAATAATAATAATAATAGTAATAATGATGATAAAATTTTTAAACATTTTATTTTAAACCTCTGAATTCCAGATTCTTTCCCTTCCTCCCTCATCACCCACCCTTATTGGGAAGATAAGCAATTCAATATAGGTTGTACATGTGTAGCTATGCAAAACATTTCCATAGTGGATTTATTATGAAAGACTGACTATACTTCCTTTCCTCCTATCCCACCTCCCACTTGTTCTATTCTCTACTTTGATCCTGTCCCTTTTCAAAAGTGTGTGCTTCTAACTTCCTTCCCTCCAGCCTGCCCTCCCTCCCATCATCCCCCCTCTCATCCCCTTTCCCCCTACTCTCCTGTAGGGTGAGATACCCTATTTAGAGTGTACGTCATTGCCTCCCTAAGCCAAATTCATTGAGAATAAAATTGACTCATTCCCTTTTGCCTTCCTATTCTTCCCCTCCATTGTAACAGTTTTCCCTTGCCTCTTCTATATGAGATATTTTACCCCATTCTATCTCTCCCCATCTCCTTTCATTGTATTCCTCTCTCACCTCTTAATTTCACCTTTTAAGTATCATCCCTTCCTATTCAACTGATACTGTACCTTCTGTCTTTGTATACCTATACACATATATACACATACTCACATATGTATTCATATGCCCATATACCCTCCTCTATAGACATACACACACACACACACACACACACACACACACACACACACACACACATTTCTATTCCCTTCAACTATTCTCATACTGAGAAAAGTTTCATAAGTTACAGTTATTGTTTCTCCATGTAGGAATGTAAGTTGTTCAACTTTGATAAGTTCCTTATTATTTCCTTTCCCTATTTACTTTCTCGTGTTTCTCTTGCTTCTTGTATCTGAATGTCAAATTTTCTATTCAACTCTGGTTTTCTCATCAAGAATGCTTGAAAGTGGGGCAGCTAGGTGGCGAAGTGAGTAGAGTGCTGGCCCTGGAGTCAGGAGGACCTGAGTTCAAATCCGGCCTCAGATACTTAACACAGACACACACAAAAATCCTAGCTGTGAGGCAGCTAGGTGGCGCAGTGAGTAGAGCGCTGGCCCTGGGGTCAGAGGGAGCTGAGTTCGGATCCAGCCTCAGACACTTAATACACACAAAGAAAAAACCTAGATGTGTGACTTTGGGCAAGTTAACCCCAGTTGCCCTCCAAAAAGCAAAACAAACAAACAAAAAAAAACCCAAAAACCAGAATGCTTGAAAGTTCTCTATTCCACTGAATGACCATATTTTCCCCTGAAACATGATACTCAGTTTTGCTGGGTAGGTGATTCTTGGTTTTAATCCCAGCTTCTTTGCCCTCCAGAATATCATATTCCATGCCCTTCAATCCTCAGTGTAGAAGCTGCCAGGTCCTGTGCTATCCTGATTGCATTTCCACAATATTCAAATTGTTTCTTCCTGGCTGCTTATAATATTTTCTCCTTGATCTGGGAACTCCAGAACCTGGCTATAATATTCCTAGGGGTTTTCTTTTGGGGATCTTTTTCAGGAGGTGATTGGTAGATTCTTTCAACCTCCATTTTGCCCTCTGGTTCTAAAACATCAGGGCAATTTACCTTGAGAATTTCTTGGAGGATGATTTACAGGTTCTTTTTTTGATCATGGCTTTCAGGTAGTCCAATAATTTTCAAATTATCTCTCCTGGATCTATTTTCCAGGCCAATGTTTTTCCCAATGAGATATTTCACATTGCCTTTTATTTTTTTTATTTGTTTGGATCTGTTTAATAGTATCTTGATTTCTCATAAAGTCACTATCTTCCATTTGCTCCAATCTAATTCTGAAGGAATGATTCTCTTCAGTGAGTTTTTGAGAGTCTTTTTCTATTTGGCAAATTCAGCTTTTTAAAGGCATTTCCCTCCCCATTGCCTTTTTGAGCCTCTTTTGCCATTTGAGTCAGTCTATTTTTTAAGGTGTTATTTTCTTCAGTCAGATTGTTGACTCTCATTTTATAATTTTTTTGCATCGTTCTCATTTTTCTTCCCAATTTTTCCTCCACTTCTCTTATTTGGTTTTCAAAATCCTTCTTAAGTTCCCCTATGGCCTGCAAGCAGCTTATTCTTTTCTTGGAAGCTTCTGGTGCAGGATTTCTGACTTCACTGTCTTCCTCCTGTTCCATGCCTTGATCCTTTTTGTCCCCAAAAAAAGAATCCAAAGGTGTACCGCTGTGCTTGCCTTGCTTCCCTTGCTTGCTCATGTTGCCACTTAATTACTTGACTTTTGAGCTTTTTACCACAGTAGAACTCTGCTTCCAGAGGGGGGGAAGCTTCATCCCAGATTGTGGGGGTTTTCTCAGCTGCTGGAGCTATTAGTTGGGTGCCCTCTCAGAAGGCTCCACTGGCCCTGGCAAACTGGTTATACACTCCAGGACCTCCACCCTCTCACTTTGTCCTTAGCATTTATGGGTTGACAATTCTGGAAAACATCATAGCTGCTGGTTATCTGAAGTCCCTTCAGCTGGTGGCTGGTTGTAGCTGCCCTGAGGCTAAAACCTTCAGCTCCCTCAGGGATGGGCTTGGCTCCCAGAGTGCTGTGCTGGTCACTTCTTCCTGGCCTGCTGGGCTGTCCTTAGCGGGAGGTTAGCTTCTCTCTGTCATTTTGTGGGTTCTGTAGCTCCACAGTTTGTTCAGAGTCACCTTTTACATGAATTGGAGGAGGTGGAATCAGGAGCCTCGAAGAAGTCATGTTTCTACTCCACCATCTTGACTCCACCCCTTCCCAGGCTCCAGAGTCATTTCTGAAGGTGGGGGCAGGAGAACCCTCACAGTGATGGGGATCACAAGAAGTGGTATCTGAGCTGAGCTTTGAAGGTGATGAGGCCTGCCAAGAAGCCTAGGCAAGGAGGGAAAGCATTCTGGGCACAGGGCATATAACAGGAATGACCTTAAAAAAAAAAAAAACTGAGCCTGGGTATCTTTATCTTTCCCAGGTTGGAAGTGCAGGGACTATTCACAGGTCAGGCTGCATTCTCATCAGCACAGGAAATTTGACCAGTTTGGTTTCTAGCTAGGTTGCACAATGGACAGAGCAATGAACCTGGAGTCAGGAAAACCTAAATTCAAATCCAGCCTCAGACACTTCCAAGCTGTGTGATCTTGGGCAAGTCACTTAACCTCTATTTCCCTCAGTTTCCTCAGCTGTAAAATGAGGATAACAATAGCATGTATCTCACAAGGTTATTGTGAGGAGCAAATGAGATAATGTTTATAGAACACTTAGCACAGTATCTGGCATGTAGTAGGCACCAAATTAATAGTACTCTCTAACCCTTCCCCCTAGTCTGGGCAGGGTTGCCTCTCCTTAGACAATCTGGGACCCCTGCCTCCCATGGTTTCATCATATTAATGCTGAATTCATTGCAGACACACAATTAGCTTAGTCGACTAAAGCTCAGAACTCCAGAGCTCAAGCGATCCTCCCTCACAGCATGGATTAGAGGGTGTACCAAAAGACATGACATGGGAAGATGAGCCCCTTGAGTAGGAAGGTGCTGGCTTGCTGTGATCTCTGGGGTCATGAAGAGTCAGACACAACTGAACAGCAAAAAACACAATGCCTGGCTGGCATGGCTTTCACTGTGGAGGAAATAAAAATGTTTAACTTTCTATGTTGTAGTCTGGATGTAAAATCTAAGACAGATTCTTTAAGAGTTGCCCTTATTAATTTTTTTTCAAGGCTCCTATTAAATGGGTAGTTAGGGTGGGAGAAGAAAGTGAAGTCTTTTTCTCCTTCATTGATGCAATTACAAACACAAAGAGAGTCCCCAAATTATAAGCTAAGTTATGCATCTAGATGAAAGTATGGAACTGAACAGAACCTCACAAACAGCATGGCTCCCATTTTGGCTGGTTGGCCTGCTTGGTCCTGGATCAGCCCTTGTACCACCCACATCTAATGAGAAGAAACCAGGGTGGAGTGGAAGAAGCAACAGAGTTAGAATCAATCAGCCAATCAATCAGTATCTATTAAGTACCCACTGATGTGTCAGATACCTGCTAGGCTGGTAATACAAAGACAAAAATGCAAAGTCCCTGCCCTCAACGGAGTTTACAGGAAAAGAAGAGAGAAAAGAACAGGGGTGTGTATGTATGTAAATATATACATACACAATATATTTAAGGAAAACACAAAGTAATTTCCCTTAAGGTGGGAAGAGATTAGCAGTTGGGAGGACCACAAGTAACTTAGCAGTTAAACAAATCAAGTATAAAATCCATGACCTGGTAACATCCTTATCCCACAATGGATACCTTTTCTCAACTCACATTGACTGGATTCAATCTTGGGAGAATTGCCCCCTCAAGCAAAAGGCTTAGTTCTGGTCTCACTTTTGCTTATTGCCCCACCCCAAAGTAGAACTCCATAGAAAATACCTTATGTCTTACATCTAGAATCTCTCCAAAAAGGATTAACAGATGTCCCTTATGGAAAAGTTACTCAATGTACAAAGTTGTAGGTATCGGGTATCATAGAGCTTTTTATTTCTTCCTTCACAAAAATAAATGCTTAACATGCAAAGACACATTAATGAATGTTAACAAACACTTAAAGCATAAAACAGTAATTCATCAGCCCTATTATATATCCTTGGAAGGTGGGGAAACCTCCTGAGAGAATTGTGGAACTACAACAGATTTCCCTTTCACCTCAGTCTGTAGTGTGTGAGCAATGACTCGTGCAAGGTTCATATATCATAGCCAGTCAAGTATGTTTGGTTCCTCCTTCTGGCAGCAGTCATCTCCAAGAAGGACGCAGCTGCACCAAGCACCTCCTGCTGAGCTAACAACACCAAGACCTCTCAATCATACATGACATTCCATCTCCCAACACAGTGCCTTTTCTCTGGCTGTCCCCTGTGCCTGGAATGCTTTCCCTCCTCACCTCTGCCTCTGGGCTTCCTTAACCTCCTTCAGGGTTCCAAGCAAATCCCATCTTCTGCAAGAAGCCTCTCCTAGTCACATAACCTCTATGTAGCTCAGTTTTCTCAGTTTTTCTCAGTTTTCTCAACTGTGAAATGGGGGTAATAAAAGCACCTACCACCCAGAGCTGCTGTGAGGATCAGATTAGTTAACATAGTAAATCACTTATCACAGTAGCTGGCACATAGTAGGCATTTAAGAAATGCTCATTTTCTTCTTTCTTTTCTCCCAATTCTCCTCCCCCCACCAGCATCTTCCCTTTGACATCCTCTCCCTGTATATATCTTGGATGTATGTAGTTCTATACACATTGTTTCCTCATTAGACTGTAAGCTCCTTGAGAGCAGAGGCAATGTCTTTGCCTTTCTTTATATCCCCAGTACTTAGTGCTTGGCACATAAAATACTTAATAAGTGTTGGTTAACTGAATAACTTAGGAGCTACAAAGGGTAGGAAAAAAACCACCTCAGATCACCATTAAATCATCTTTTCCAAAGGAAACACAAAACAAAGGAGGCAGCTAGGAATTTGAGATCCAGTCTCAAGCTCATTGAGATAAGCAAATACATGTTCTAGTTGTCCTAGCTGCTGCTAGGAAAGAGGAAGAAAGAGAGTTCTCCAGCCCATCCTTGTTCCGACAAGAAGTCTGAGTGAATCCTGACATGCTAGAAAAGAGGGGGAAAGGAGAAAGGAAGGGGGAGGGCTAACACCTTGGCCTATTCTTTTTAGCCCAAGGAGTGGGGAATTATTCCATATTTAGTAGCCATCTTCTTTATCCTAATGCTCCCCTAAACCTCACAAGGACCAAGGAACCAACTAGGAATCTCTGGTTGTAGGTGCTCTTTAGGAAGGGGCTAATGCAGGTATCACTGGAAGCGCACCTAATACTCCCATTGCATATACAATTCCATAATCTCAGAAGAATCAAGACTGCAGATGATCCAAAGGGCAGGGAGGGCATTATATATTACCATCAATTAGCAGAGTGCAAGAAATTACAGAAAAAGTATCATCAGAAAGGCAGTGTGGTTGGGTGGATGAAGAGCTAGCCAAAGAGTAATAAGGAAAACCTGGTGAAGGTCAAGTCTTGTCTCAGATATACAGACTGGTCCTGGTCAAGTCACTTAACCTCTCAGAAAATTTGGGCAAACTAAGAGTTGCCGATTTGCATTGGTAGAAGGAGTTTTGTATCTTAAAATTCTGTTTACCAATGAAAATGAAGGTGAGGAGGAGGAGGAAGAGGATGACAATGATGACAATGAGGAGGAGGAGAAGGAGGAGGAGGAAGAGAAGGATGAGGATAGGGAGAGGGAGGGGAGAAGGAGGAGGAAAGAGGGAGGGAGAGAAAGAGGAAGGGAGAGGGGGAGGGAAAGAAAGAATGAAGGGAAAGAATAAGGAATAGGAAAAGGGAAAGAAGTAGAGGAATTTCCATTGAGGAAATGTAAGATTGAAAAAGGATCTGGCCAGATCTATAGCAGAGAGTGCCAGTCTGTTACTTATGATCTTGTGTAGCCTTGCTGAAGTCACTGCCCATTTCAAGTCTTTATCTTCCTTATCTGTGAAATGAGAGAATTAGACAACATGGTTTCTAAGTTCCCTTCTAGCCCTAAATCCTATGATCTCTATAGGAGAAAATATGGAGTAATTTTAATTTAGTTCAATAATGCCTACTACTATAGAGAGAATGAAGCTGGTCTTTGTAAGAAAGATAAAGATGAAGACACTGTTACTGTCCTCATGTAGACTTCAGTCTAGTAAGAAGAACGAGGAAAGTTGGAGAGAACTTGGCAAAAGAAAAAGGAACCTGAGAAGGACACAGGGGAAGAATGAGCATTCTGAGAATTCCAAGTGGGGGTAAAGATAGTTTTTGACTAGAGGAACAGGGAAGGCTTCCTGGAAGAAGCAGCATTTGTACTGGAACTTGAAGAATGATTAAGATTTCAAGTCAACTCAATTCTACAAGTATTTTTTGAATATTTACTATGTGACAGGACCAGTGCTCGGTACGGGTATAGAAAGAAAAAATCAAAACAGACCCTGCCCTTCAGGAGTTTACACTCTATAGGAGGTAAATAACATGTTCATATGTAAGTAGCTATAATATACACAGAGAGTAAAAACAAAATAATTTTCATGGGGGTGGAGGAGCTAATGGAGTAATAAATAGGTTGTTCAGGAAAGGCTATCTGCAGGAAGTACCCCCTGAGCTGTATCTTGAAGGAAGTTAGCAATTCTGAAATTGGAGATGGAGAAGACCATTCTAGGGTTGAAGGGAGGGAGGGAAGCACAGCCTATCCAAAAGTAGAGAGGTGGGAAAAGGAAGTGTTTGCTTATAGGCAAATAAGAAGCTAGCCAGTTTGATTGGAACAGAATTAATAATGAGGAATAATGTATGATCAGTCTGCTGAAGCCAGAAAAACAAGGGTTGGGGATTTGGAGTAGGTCATCCTAGATGTAAGGAACAATGTAAATGGAAACATGGTGAGAGAGTATGGGATGTGTTAAAAAGGATGGCTCATAGTGCATTTTGGCATCTGTGTTACTAGGAATCATTTCCATATTCTAAACAATGCCTGACATGTTATTACCTAATTGATAAATATATTATTTAACAGCACAAATAAACTGCATTTGTTAGTTTTGCTTTAGCTTTTAGAAGCTTTCTGAAATAAATAATTATGTTTATAACTCATTAATTTTTTCAAGACTAGATCTCCCTATTTCATCCAAGCTGGATGTGCCCCAGGCACTCATTGAGATGAATCCCCCTGCTGATTACCATGGGAGCTTTGATTTACTCTTTTTCTGACCTGACCTGGTTGGTCCCTCCTTAGGTGGCCTGTTAGCCTTAGCCTCATCTCTGCTCTCTAGTACTCATCATTCTGGTACCAAATTTAGTGTAGACAACCAATCAGCTTGGCCCAGTACATCTCAGAATTTTGGAGTCAAAGCCGTGCATTAGCCTCAGTCTCCCCAGCAGCAGAAATTATAGACATGCATCACCACATCAGACTTTATAATTTTCACAGACTTCTGAAAATTCTATAACTGGCAACCCCAAATGGAAACACGGGATTTACACAGACCTGGTTTGATCTTAGAGATTTCACTCTAAAATAAACTTTCATTTTTTACTTGTATGCCCCTCTCAGCTTGCCCTTGTAATATCAGAATCTAGCTCAAGTTTATGTCTCTGCAACAAATACATAGTTATCAATACCCTTGCAAACCTTTAGGTTTGCTCTGTGTCTAAAATAGAACAGGTTTTGTTTACCACTAACAAAAAACACAAATGACTTGCAATCAAACCCATAAATAGTCAAAACAAGTCATTCCCTCTTGTCAGAGGGTCTCTAAGGTTTTCTAACTCTTTGGTTATCCCCTGAGGTTGAAACCTAGGGGAAAGCATTTCTGGAGAGTCCAGCATCCTCCCTCCTTGGGTGGGCCCTCTCTCTCCCTCAACCTAAAAAGTCACTGTATTCTAGAATTATGGAATCTGAAAGCTGGAAAGGACCTCAGTAGCCATTTAGCCCAACTTACAAAATATAATAACTTCAGCTACAATAGTCCCAAAAATGCTTATCACAGTGCCTGGCACATAGTAGGCATTAAATAAATACTTGTTTTCTTCTTTCCCTCCTCTCTTCTTCCTTTCCTTTCCTTCCTTCTTCCCTCTTTTTTCCTTCCTTCCCTCATTTCCTTCCCTCCTTCCTTCCCCCTTTTCCTTCCCTCCTTTTCTTCCTTTCTTCTCTTCCTTCTTTCCCATCTCCTTTCCTTCCCTTAACTCCTTTTCTTCCCTCTTCCCTTCTTCCTTCCTTTCTTCTCTCTTTCTTTCTTTCCCTTCCTATCATCTTTCTTTCATTCTCTCCTTCATTTCCTTCCATTTTTCCTTCCTCCTTCTCCTCCTCTCCCTCCTTTTATTTCTTCCTTCTTTCCCTCCTTCCTTCCCTTTCTTCCCGCCTCCATTCTTTCTCTCCTTTCTTTCCTCCCTCCTTCATTCATTCCTTCTCTTCCTTTCTTCTCTCATTCACTTCATTCTTTCCTTCCCTTCCTTATTTCCTCCTTTCCTTCCTTCTCTCATTTCATCCTTCCTTATCTTCCTCCTCTTTCCCTTCTTCCCCTCTTTTTTCCTTCCTTCCATTCTTCCCTCTATTCTTAATTCTTTTCCTCCTTTCTTCCCATACATTGCTCTCCAGTACACTAGTGATCTTCTGTCTTCTGACAGAAGCTGAGCCATTAATGTCCCTCATTAATGGGAAAGCTATTCAGCTTTCCCTTCTAGAACCACAATCTTTCCCCCCTGTATTTTCTGCCTTGTCCCTAAATTCCTCTCCTCTTATTTTCATGAAACACCAGTCCCTGGCCCTGGGCCCTGATATCAACTGCCAGTTCTGCCCAGACTATCTCTTTAGAAAGTTACTTTATTCCTTTATTACTATAGAATACGCATTGACCTTTTCAAAAAATAATCCCCAGTTTATCACACTATGTAAAACACATAAAATTCATGTTAATATTGGTGTGGATTCCTCCTTAATTAATAGCACTCTGGGTTTGTGCCCCTCTTCTCCTCTGCTAGGAAAAAAACATTCAGCATCACTAGAATATCAGCCTCTTTCCCTGATCTTTGTGATCTCCATTGCTCAGAGTATTAGTGAAGGAAAAAATCTGGGTTTGCTCCGCCCATTGTGAGTCTCTCTTGGTGTTCCTTGGTTCTGCTTCTGTCTTCGTCTGGGAATCCTGTATCAGGCCCAGGAGATTTGGTCCAGGAATGCTTCTGCTTACTCTAGGACCTCATGATGATGCAAGAGTTCCTCTGATAGGTCAGAGAGGCTAATCCCAGGAGTTCCTCCTTCATGACACCATTGCTTCTTCACTGCTGCCTGTTTACATTTCTACAACTCAGAAATTCCTGGTCACATCATTATCTGCCTCTGTCCCCTGGCATCTCTGGGCACATTTTTCCTTGGAAGGGCCCCACAAACACAGGGGCTTCTCTGTAGGCAACCAGAATCTGTGTATAGCCCTTCCCCTCCTGTATCTTTGCTCTACTCTGTGCCTTCTTAGTTTACTGCCCTTTTGAAGGCTATATCTAAGTGTATAGCCCAGTCATATGGACTGGTCATAAATCAAGCAGTTATCCTTAATATCACATCGAAAGGACAAGAGAAGTATCCAGAACCAAGTGAGTTCACACTTTATCAAAGAATTAAGGTTTTCAAGGATTGATTCATTGATAAAAACACAGAAAGGGGAATTCAGAAGAGCCATGCCAGGCTCCTGCTGGACATGCCCTCTCTCCTTAATAGAACCAGTGATCTCTATATTGCTCTTCCCTCCACTGAAGGAAAACTTCAGCCTCTGCAAGCCTCCTCATCCTATTTAACTCATGAGTATATCTTCCTGAAAATCCTCCATTAGGAATCCACCCAACAGAGTGGAGGTCCTCCTAAGACTCTTTTAATATATCATGGACATTAAAGTTGCCTACAAACTGCCTATCTGTTATTACTTTCATACACTTATTTATCACTTCATATATATATATATATATATATATATATATATATGTATATATATATATTCATGCTGACATCTCCCTTCTTAGGAACAACTGAGTTGGGTGGAAGGCTACAGCTGCCTTTCACTAATCTCTCCATTTCAGTCATTTATCATTTGATGTCTTCTGAGATTCTGGAGTTCTGAGGACTTGCAGTCAAAAGTATCACCAGGAGAGGGTATTTTTAAGTCACTCGTGTGACTAAATTTAAAACCTTGTGAAGGAAGGACTAAAACTCTGATGGTTTTGTGTCTCTACATACAAACAATACATATGAACATCCATCAATGAAACATGTCCACGAGGTGATGCACCAAGGAAGAGTACACATTTTAGAAATTTAAAGAGTCCTAGGGGTCTTGTTTGACTCAGTTGACCACAAAATGGTATGGCTCAATGGAATCTAAAGAATGATCTAGAAACCCATTCACATTACAGAGAAACCTAAAGCAAAATGACTTTCTCAAGGTCACACGGCAAGAGCCAGACCTTGAACTTTCAGACTTCAAATCCAAGTTACTTTCCACTGTATGATTCTCCCTCCCAAACCTCAGTTTCCAGCTCTAACTTCTTGCCCCACATCCAGTCATCTGTTTCTTACTTCCATGACATCTAACTTAATGAGTCCCAAACCAAATTCCCTTTTCTTCTTAATAGCAGCCTCTCCTTCCAACTCCCCTGACCCTTGCATCTTCCCTCAGTCCCTTAAGACTGGTCTTTAATTCAGCCCTTTCTTCTGTCATTCCCCTCTCCACCTCCCACCACAGAAGACAGAATGTCAGAGGCAGAAAGGACCTTAGACCACTGAATTTCACAAGTGGGAGAGAATATCTCACGCAGTCTTCTCATTTTACAGATGTGGAAACTGAGACAGAGCAGAGAAGTATCTTGCTCAAGGTCACACAGTCGGTAGGTCAGTAGCTTAAGAGACTTTTAAGTGACTTCTATTTCACTTGCATTTTCATTGCTGGCACCCTGGTCCAAGCCCTCATCCCCTCACACCTGGACAACTGCAACCTGCTCCCCATGGAAAATGAAGACAGAGTGTCCCATGGTACAGAACACACAACTGAGTGGATAGCAAGAACCCAAGAAAGAACTTCAAATTGAATAAGCCATGTGAACAATAGGTATGTGGAGCTGCCTGGAAGGAGAAGCAGAGCCTTCTTACTCATCCTTCCCTTCCACCCACTCTTCTGATTCAGCTGCACTGGCTTCTTTGCTGTTTTCCACACATGACGCTCATTTGCAGAACCTCTGTATTTGCCATCTTCTATGTCTAAAAGGCTCTCCTTCTGCAAGAATCACTAGCTGCCTTCAGACCTACTTAGATGCTGCCTTCTACAGGTGGTCCTTCCCCATCCCCCCAGCTATTAACTCCTTTCTCTCTGAGATGACCTTTCATGCACTCTGTATGTATCTTCCCCAAACCTACTTATGCCTATGCACATATTGTCTTCCCCTTAGAATGTGAGTTCCTTGAGAACTGGTTTTGCTTCTACTTATTTTTAATATTCCCAGTTTTTAGCACAGAATAGGTATTTAATAAATACATTTTTGTTCGTTGGTTGATTGCACAGAGAGATCTCAGGAGCTACAATAAAAGAAAGCATTTCTCTTGAGAAAGACAGTCTTCTGGATCTTTGCCATTATACTCTAATTCCTTTGGTTGAAGACATTGTTCCGTGCTAGCTTACAAAAACCCCAGGTAGAGACTTCTTCATAGTCATCCAGATAATTAGGGAAAGATCTGAGACTAAAACACCTTGACCCAGGATTCTAGTCTTCCTTTAATGGAACAGAAACTGGGCCCTCTTACTTCTCACCAGTATAACAGTTTTATCTTCAGGGAAGAGAAAGCATATGGAAACCATTGAAAGGGAAAAAAATAGCCTATATATTCTCTGAAGCTCCTATCTTCTCCTTCCTCCCCTCTAGTCTCTCCTGGACAACGATCAGAAATAGGAAAACATCTGCAATCCTTTAAATGGAGGTTGAGTGACTGACGGGGCTGAGTTTCCCTACTTTGGACTCCAGTTGAGGCCCTTGCTCCAAAGAAACAGGGAGCTTGCAGAAATGCGTGTACTAGCCCATTCCCAGGACAATGTTCATCCACGTCCCCATCCCTGACCCCATTCTGTGTGATCTGGGCGGGATCCCAGACCAAGAGGCCCAGCATTGAGCACAAAGCACAAGGGGGATTGCTCAACTCACTCCACACGTCTCTCTGTACATATTTCTAGTTGAAAGTGAGTGGGGGAAGGGGATTTGAGTGGACACTCCCCTCTCCCTCCTTTCCTCACATAGTCAACACATAAAAAGTCTCTGCTAGTTCAGGGAAGTGTGCCAAGAAGCTGTGAAAGACAGAGACCAAAAAAGAGTTAGTTTTAGACTTTCAAATACTCAGTATCTTATGCATAGTAGGCAATTAATAAATGTTTCTTGAATTTAACTCATTTGAATTAAATTGAATCTCAGAGTTAGAAGGGACCTGAGAGGTCATATGGTCCAACATGTACCTGAGCAGAATTCTCTCCAACATCCCTTACAAGTGGACATTCAGTAGCTACTTAAAGACCTCCCATGATGGGAGGAAGAGAACTCATTTCCTCAAGAGGAGGAAAGGGGAATAAGCTTTTCTATAGCACCTACTATGCACTAGCCCTTTACAAATATTATCTAATTTGAGGCAGACCTAGGAAGTAGGCCGTTACTCTTTTGCATAGCTTTTGCTATTAAGAAAAAGCATTTTTCCCCTATAATAAAATTTGTATTTTTATAGGGCCCTATTCTATGCTTAACCCCAGTCTCTTAAACTTTAAGTTGTAGGGCAGACATTCTTCTGCATTGATAAAGGGAGTTGCCTTATCAGCAGTTCCCTACTCCTATGAAATCACAGGTCTCATCCAAAAATAAATCCTTAATCAAACAATAATAAATGACATAAATAAACTTGTTGGTTGGCCTCCCTGTCATAGGGCTCTCTCCACTGTAGTCCATCCTCAAGTCAACTGTTAGAGTGATCTTCCAAAAAGCAGGTCCAACTATGTCACTCCTCTACTCAATAAACTCTTGTGGCTCCCCATTACCACCAGGATGAAACACAAAATCTTCAGTTTGGCAATCAAAGTCCCTCATGACATGCCCCCCACCTTTCCAGTCTTCTTATGTCTTACACACACACACACACACACACACACACACACACACACACACACACACACACACACACTATAATCCAGTGACACTGGCCTCCTTGTTGCTCCCTGAAAAAAAATACTCCATCTCACAAGTGGACATTTTCTCTGGCTGTCCCCATACATGGAACACTCTCCCTCTGAATCTACCCGGCAAAACTGAGCATAAAGGCAAGGGGATGGTCGTTTAATGAAATAAGGGACTTCCAGACTTTCCTGATGAAAAAGCCAGAGCTCAATGGAAAATTTGATCTCCAATTACAAGACTCAAGAAAGACATAAAAAGGTATACAAGAGAAAAACGGACTCACACATGCCTAAGTGCACACACCCACACCCACAAACACACGCTCATTACTTAGGATGCAACAAGAGCAAAATGTTCACATCCCTATATGTGGAGCTGATAACTGTTAATATTCGAAATCTTAATGATTATCATGACCTTCAAAAGAGTTATACTTAGATAGAGGGTGTGGGTATGAATGCACTAACCTGAAGTCTAAAAAAAAAAACTATTAAGGGGATCAAAGGGACTGTAATGGGAAAAAGGAAAGGATGAGATAGGAAAAGGTAAAATATGCCATCTGAAGAGGCATTAAAACACTCTATAGAAGAGGGGAAAGAAAGAGGGAGAGGAATATCATTTAAACACTATTCTCACTGGTTCTGGTTCAAAGAGGGATCAAATTAATCAGTGAAGTTTAAGATTCTAATGTGAATAGACACATAAATTCATTAAATAGAGGAAAAGGAGGGAGGGAGAGGAGCACTGTTTGAAATTTACTCTCATTGGTTTGGAATCAAACAGGGAGTAATTTACTCTGATAAGTATAAAAATTTATTGTGTCCTATAGATAGTGGAAGGGTAAGGGGGAGGTGAAAAGGAGGAGACTAACGGGGGGGGGATTAGAAGGGAGGGAAACAGTAGTAAGGGGAGAGGGTAGGTTAAGAAGGGGGATCACTGGGTGGGAACACTGAGGGAGGGGGTGGTCAAAAGGGAAAACTTCAAGGAAGGGAAGGGAGAAGGAAGAAACAAAAACATAAACAGGGGAGGGAATAGGATGGAGGGGAAGAGACAGATAGTCATCATTACTGTGAATGTGAATGGGATGAACTTTCTCATAAAACAGAGGTGGATAGCAGAATGGATTAAAAACCATAATCCTACAATATGCTGTCTACAAGAAACACATTTGAAACAAAGGGATACCCACAGGATAAAGATAAAAGGTTGGAGTAAAATTTATTATGCCTCAGCTAAAGTAAAAAAAATCAGGGGTAGCAATACTTATCTCAGATAAAGAAAAAGCAAAAATAGATCTAATTAAAAGAGATAAGGAAACTATATCCTGCTAAAAGGCACCATCAAGAATGAAGCAATATCACTACTTAATATATATGCACCAAGTGGTATAGCATCCAAATTCCTAGAGGAGAAGTTAAAGGAATTAGAGGAAGAAATAGATAGCAAAACTATACTAGTGGGGGACCTTAATCTCCCCCTCTCTGAACTCGATAAATCTAACCTCAAAATAAACAAGAAAGAAGTTAAGGAGGTGAATAGAATCTTAGAGAGACTAGATATGATGGATCTCTGGAGAAAACTGAATGGGGATAAAAAGGAATTTACTTTCTTTTTAGCAGTGCATGGTACATACTCAAAAATAGACCATGTACTAGGGCATAAAAACCTCACAATCCAGTGCAAAAAGGCAGAAATATTAAGCGCATCATTCTCAGATCATGATGCAATAAAAATTATATGCAATAAAGGGCCATGGAAAGATAGACTAAAAACTAATTGGAAATTGAACAATTTAATCCTAAAAAATTGGTGGGTCAAACAAGAAATTATAGAAACAATCAATAATTTCATTCAAGAGAATGATAATAATGCGACAACATACCAAAATTTGTGGGAGGCACTAAAGGCAGTTCTCAGGGGAAGTTTTATATCCCTGAGTGCATACTTTTTTAAAGCAGAGAGAAGGGAGGTCAATGAATTGGACATGCAATTGAAAAAGCTAGAAAAAGAACAAATTGAAAATCCACAATTTAGTACTAAATTAGAAATATTGAAAACCAAAGGTGAGATTAATAAAATTGAAATTAAGAAAACTATTGACTTAATAAATAAAACTAAGAGCTGGTTTTATGGAAAAATCAACAAAATTGATAGACCCTTAGTCAATATGATAAAAAAAAAGAAAGAAGAAAACCAAATTATGAGTATCAAAAATAAAAAGGGTGAATCTACCTCCAATGAAGAGGAAATTAAAAAATACTGAAGAATTATTTTTCCCAATTGTATGCACATAAATATGACAATCTTAGTGAAATGGATGAATATTTACAACATCACAAGTTGCCCAGATTAACTGAAGAGGAAGTGAATTACCTAAATAACCCCATCTCAGAAAAAGAAATCAAACAAGCCATCAATGAACTCCCTAGGAAAAAATCTCCAGGGCCAGATGGGTTTACTAGTGAATTCTATCAAACATTTAAAGAACAATTGATTCCAATACTCTACAAACTATTTGGGAAAATTAGTGAAGAAGGAGTCCTACCAAATTCTTTCTATGACACAAATATGGTACTGATTCCTAAATCAGGAAGAGATAAAACAGAGAAAGAAAATTATAGACCAATTTCCCTCATGAATTTAGATGCAAAAATTCTAAATAAAATATTAGTCAAAAGACTCCAACAACTTATCACAAAAATAATACACTCTGATCAGGTAGGATTCATTCCAGGAATGAAAGGATGGTTTAATATTAGGAAAACCATCAGTATAATTGAGCATATCAACAATAAAACTAGAAGAAACCACATGATCATCTCATTAGATGCAGAAAAGGCTTTTGACAAAGTACAACATCCATTCCTATTAAAAACACTAGAAAGTATAGGGATAAATGGAGCCTTCCTTAAAATAGTTGATAGTATCTATTTAAAACCATCAGCAAGTATTATATGCAATGGGGATAAACTAGAAGCCTTTCTAATAAGATCAGGAGTGAAACAAGGGTGTTCACTATCACCCCTCTTATTCAATCTGGTACTAGAAATACTAGCAGTAGCAATTAGAGAAGAAAAAGAAATCAAAGGAATCAAATTAGGCAAAGAAGTGACCAAACTATCGCTCTTCGAAGATGATATGATAATATACTTAGAGAATCCTAGAGAACCAAGTAAAAAAACTACTTGAGACAAAAAATAAATTTGGCAAAGTTGCAGGATATAAAATAAACCCACATAAATCCTCAGCATTCCTGTACATCTCTAATGAAACTCAACAGCAAGAGATAGAAAGAGAAATCCCATTTTAAGTCACAGTAGACATTATAAAATATCTGGGAATCTACTTGCCAAAACAAATCCAGAATCTATATGATCACAACTACAAAACACTTCTCACACAAATAAAATCAGATCTAAATAGTTGGAAAAATATCAATTGCTCCTGGCTGGGTCAAGCTAATATAATAAAAATGACAATTTTACCCAAACTAAACTATATATTTAGTGCCATACCAATCAATTTGCCAAAAAACTACTTCCTAGAGTTAGACAAAATAATAACAAAATTTATTTGGAAAAACAAACGGTCTAGAATATCAAGGGAATTAATGAAAAGAAACTCTAGGGAAGGTGGACTAGCTATGCCAGATCTTAATTTGTATTATATAGCAGCGGTCATCAAAACTGTACTGGCAGAGGTGTAGAGTAGTGGATCAATGGAATAGATTAGGCACAGGAGACCCAGCAGTTAATGAATATAGTAATCTGTTGTTCAATAAACCCAAAGACCCCAGTTTTGGGGATAAGAATGCAGTATTTGATGAAAACTGCTGGGAAAACTGGAATACAGTATGGCAGAAACTGGGCATAGATCATTATCTAACACCATATACCCAAATCAAGTCTAAATGGGTGCATGATCTAGGTGTAAAGAATGACACTGTAAGCAATTTGGGAAAGCAAGGAATAGTTTACCTGACAGATTTGTGGAGAGGGGAAGACTTTAGGACCAAACAAGAATTAGAGAGCATTATAAAATGCAAAATGGATAATTTTGATTACATTAAATTGAAAAGCTTCTGTACAAACAAAGCCAATGTAACCAAGATCAAGAGGGAGGTGGGAAATTGGGAAAGAATTTTTACAACTTGTTTCTCTGATAAAGGACTCATTTCTAAAATTTATAGAGAACTGAGCCAAATCTATATGAATACAAGTCATTCCCCAATTGATAAATGGTCAAAGGATATGAACAGGCAGTTCTCAGAGAAAGAAATTAAAGATATCTATAAACATATGAAGAAATGCTCTAAATCACTATTGATTAGAGAAATGCAAATCAAAACAACTCTGTGATACCACATCTCTCCAGTCAGATTGGCCAAGATGAAAAAACAAGAAAGTGACAAATGCTAGAGAGGATGTGGACAAATTGAAACACTAATACATTGCTGGTGGAGTTGTGAACCTATCCAACCATTCTGGAGAGCAATCTGGAATTATGCCCAAAGGATTATAACTAATTTCATACCCTTTGACCCAACAATACCACTTCTAGGGTTATATCCCAAAGAGATCACAGAAGTGGGAGAAAGACCCATATGTACAAAAATATTTATACCAGCCCTTTTTGTGGTTGCAAAGAATTGGAAACTAAAGGGGTGCCCATAAATTGGGGAATAGCTAAACAAGTTGTGGTATATGAATGTAATGGAATATTATTGTGCTATAAGAAACGAGGAGGTGATGGATTTCATAATTACCTGGAGAGATTTATACAAACTGATGCTGAGCGAGAAGAGTAGAATCAGAAGAAATTTGTATACAATCACAGACATACCATATCTGTGATGACCAATTATGACAGACTGGACTCTTCAGCAATGCAGTGATATAAGTCAATCCCGAAAGACTCAAGAAAGAGAGAAATGCACCATCCAGAGATATAACTACAAAGAACTGAGCCTGAATCCTGATGGAAGCAAACTAAATGATCTTTTTCTTTTCATTGTTTGGTTTTATTTCTTCTTTACCATCTTTCATCCCACCTAGTAAAATACGCCTTTGTAATTGGAATAATGTCTAATATGAATGTATTTGCAGATCCTATACTGGACTATATGCTGTCGTGGGGGGAGGGGGGAGGGAAATAAAGGAAATTTGAAAATCAAGGAACTATGGAATTGAATCTTGTTAACTGAAACTAAACTAATAAATTAATTTAAAAAAACAAATGCTTACTGACTGATTGACTAAGCAAGCACTGTCATCACAGCCACCCTGTGCGGTGATCAAGCCACTTATTATTATCCCCATTTCTATGGTTGTAGAGGGGATGGTTCCCAGAGCTGAAGTGACTTATCCAAGGCTTACAATTAAAAAGTATTGGAACTGGGATTTGAACCCAGTGCTCCTCCCAAGGAGTCCACTGCTCCAGATTCCAAACCACAGGCAGTTTCCATTCTATTCATTTTTTCTAGTTCTATACTGCCAGCACAGACCAAATGAGTCTTAGCTTTCTTGTGCATGATTCCTGCCCTAAACTTATCCTCTAGCTAAGGAGGGAAGAAATAGAGATGAAAAATAACAGTCACCCTGCAGTACAGGATCTAATTCCAGAAAAGAGGGGCAGAGAGTACGTGGAAAACGTGTTCATATAGAATGTGTTCATTATTGTGTGGCTTGCTGTTGAGTTGCTTTTCAGTCATGTTTAACTCTTCATGACCCAATGTGGGATGTTCTTAGCAAAGATCCTGGAGTGGTTTGTCATTTCCTCCTGCAGCTCATTTTACAGATGAGGAAACTGAAGCAAACAGGGTTAAGTGACTTGCCCAAAGTCACACAGCTAGTAAGTGTCTGAGGCCAGATTTGAACTCAGGTCTTCTGACTGCAGGCCTAGCACTCTATCCACTGGGTCACCCAGCTCCCCTTTCTGTGGGGCAGAGTAATTTTAACGTGATATTTTATCCCAGAAGCTCTGTATGTTACCAGAAATCAAAGCCTAGGTCAAAGAAACAAAACTCTAACAGAGAAATTTCAGATAAGCAGGTGGGGAAGAAACTTTTGTACCTGTGTCCTTCCCATCACTCCCCAAAATCATCTTCCATAAACATCTTTTGACTTAAATTGTTGTTTTTTTATTTTTAATTTATGGAATAAAACAAACATTTCTATAACATAGTACAATTTAAAAAATTTTTGAACATGAAATTGCAAATCTACTATGTACAAGTTGCTATTCCTTTCAAATATATAACAAAATTTATTTTTTTCTTCCCCCCTGCCCTGCCCTAGATATGGCTACCATTAGACACAAATAGGTGTGTACATATACATATATCCATATATGCACATACATACACGCACACACATATGTATACACACATATATGTAAACATTATTCTATACATACTTCTATTTATCAGTTCTTTCCTGGATGCAGATCATGTCTTTCTTCATATGCCCTTTAATTTTTATTTCAGTATTTGTAATAGACAAAATAACTTTGTCACTCAATGTTTTTCTTAAAATAATATTGCTGTTACCATATACCACACTCTCTTGGTTCTGCTTATTTTGTTTTTCATTATTTTATGCAAGTCTTCAACTTTCTGCCCACACACTCTAAACTCCTGCCCAAGGAAACTCTACCTTCCCTGTAAGAGAATTTCATTCCTTCCTCCAAACTGCTAACCTGCACATCTCAATAATCCCTTCCCTTAAGGACTGCATGGTTCATCAGGCACACGGCTACCAAGGGAAGCAAGGGTCTTTTCCTCTCCATCTCTCCTAGGCCAGGGCTTCTTTTTTTGAAGGGGGTAGGCAAGGCAATTGGGGTTAAGTGACTTGCCAAAGGCCACACAACTAGTAGGTGTGACAAGTGTCTGAGACTGGATTTGAACTCAGGTCCTCCTAACTCTAGGGCCAGTGTTCTATTCACTGCACCACCTAGCCACCCCAGGCCAGGGCTTCTTATCCTCCCATTCCTATCCCTGGAAATGTTCTCAATAAGTTAAAAAAAGTGTCATCAGTCACATTCACTGTCATTTAAGTCAATGCTGTTATATCTGCTTAGCCTCCAGACCCTTGATGCTCAAGTTGAAAGAGTGCTGAACTTGAAGTAGGCAGAGACTAGAACAAAGCCAATGGCTCCTGGAAGGTACCTGGAGACACCATCATCCTGAAAGTATTGGCTTATCTTGCTGCCTTTGGTGGGGGTGGGCAGTGGGGACATGGGAAGAACTTAAGGAAAGACTATTGAAAGTATTGGATTGAGTGGAGAAAGCTGGCTGAAGCTTTCCATTCACAGGGGCCAGGTCTGCAGAGCCTCTGCAAAGTATGTGGCTCATGGAGGATCACTGCAAGGAAGGAGCACTGGACCCAGACAGGACAGAAGTGCTCATCAACAGCCTCTATCCAAAGAACCACATAGTCTTAAGGACTTTTTTAGGAATTCAGTGACATCACAATTTCAAAGAGAACCATACCATTATTATTAACCCACTGAATGATCTAACTCAGGGATATGTGATTGAGGAGAACCAGAAACAGTAAATCAAGAAAGGTTTGTCCTAAATGCTCTGACACCTTCTAGAGATTGTTGTAAGGAAAGGCAAAATGGTGCCTGGTATTTTCAGAGAAAAGAGAGGAGACTAGTCCAGCTAGAGTTTAGATGATGTTGAAGGGACTGATAAAAGAGAAGGTTAGAAAAGGCTGGCTGGTACCAAAGAGTGGAGGGCCTTGAATGCCAAGTAGAGGAGTTTGCACTTATTTCACGAGGCAATAGAATGCAATCAAAATGTGTGGGGAAGCTAAGTGGTGAGTGGATAAAGTGCTGGGCATGGAGTCTCTTCCTGAGTTTAAATCTGGCTTCAGACACCTCCTAGATGTGTGACCCTGGGCAAGTGATTTAATCCTATTTTCCTAAGTTTCCTCATCTGTAAAATGAGTTGGAGAAGGAAATGGCGAGCCACTCCAGTATCTTTGCCAAGAAAATCCTGAATGGAGTCACAGAGATTGGACATAACTGAAGAATGACTAAACAAAAAAAAAAAATCACAAAATTGAGGGGGGGGGCGCGGTGCAAAGCCAAGATGATGGAGTAAAAGCAGGGACTTGCTTGAGCTTGCTCCAAAACCCCTCCAAATACCTGCAAAAAATGACTAAACAAATTCTATAGCTGTAGAACCTACAAAATGACAGAGTGAAACATCTCGAGCCCAAGACAACCAGGAAGGTTGACAGGAAGATATATCACACTGTACTGGGGGCAGAGCACAGTCTGGCATGGGCTATGCCAGCAAAGTCAAGGCTGTAGCAGGCCTCAAGGGATTGAATCACTGGTAGCAGTGGTGGTTTCCAGACTTCTCAACCTACAAATGCTGAAAATGGTGTGGAAGGTCACTGGGGAACTCTGTGGGACCTGGGTGAAAGAGGAGCCCCAGGATGGCAGAGGTGGTGGTGGCAGCAGCAGCAGCAGCAGAGGCTGCTTCCAGAGCAATGGGTCCACAGATGATGTGGGATCAAGTGGCTGATACAAAATCCCTGAAGCCTGGGACAGTACATCCACTCCTACTGCCACCTCCACTGGAAGCAGGGTCCTACCTTGAAAAAGAATTAGAAAGTCAAGTATTTGACTGGGAAGATGAGAAGAGTAAAAAAAGTCAAACTCTAGAATCTTACTTTGGTGACAAGGAAGATCAAAACATACAACTGGAAAACAACAAAGTCAAAGCTCATACATTGAAAGCCTCCAAGAAAAATATGAATTGGTCACAGACCATGGAAGAGCTCAAAAAGGATCTTGAAAAGCAAGTAAAAGAAGTAGAGGAAAAATTGGGAAGAGAAATGAGAGTGCTGCAAGAAAATCATGAAAAACAAGTCAACAGTTTGCTAAAGAAGACCCAAAAAAATACTGAAGAAAATAACATCTTAAAAAATAGACTAACCCAAATGGCAAAAGAGGTCCAAAATGCCAATGAGGAGAAGAATGCCTTAATAAGCAAAATTGGCCAAATGGAAAAGGAGGTCCAAAAACTCACTGAAGTAAATAATTCCTTCAAAATTAGAATGGAGCAAATGGAAGCTAATGACTTTATGAGGAAATCAAGAAATTATAAAACATAACCAAAAGAATGAAAAAATATGACAATGTGAAATATCTCATTAGAAAAACCACTGACTTTGAAAATAGATCCAGGAGAGATAATTTAAAAATTATTGACTACCTGAAAGCCATTATCAAAAAAAAGAGCCTAGATAACATCTTTTGAGAAATTATCAAGGAAAACTGCCCTGATATTCTAGAACCAGAGGAGGAAACAGAAATCAAAAGAACTCACCAATCACCTCTTGAAAGAGATTCCCAAAGGAAAACTCCTTAGGAATATTGTAGCCAAATTCAAAAGTTTCCAGGTCAAGGAGAAAATATTGCAAGCAGTCCAAAGGAAATAATTAGAGTATTATGGAAATACAATCAGGATAACACAAGATCTAGCAGCTTCTATATTAAGGGATCAAAGCGCTTGGAATATGATAATCTGGAGGTCAGAAGAGCCAGGATTAAAACCAATAATCACCTACCTAGAAAAACTGAGCATAATACTTCAGGGTAACAAATGGGCATTCAATGAAATAGAGGACTTTCAAGTTTTCTTGATGAAAATACCAGAGCTAAATAGAAAATTTGACTTTAAATACAAGAATCAAGAGAAGCATGAAAAGGTAAATAGAAAAGAGAAATCATAAGGGACTTATTAAAGTTGAACTGCTTATATTCTACATGGAAAGATGATATTTGTAAATCATGAGACCTTTCTCAGTATTAGGGTAGTTGCAAGAGATAGATAGACAGACAGATAGACAGACGGACAGATGGATAGATGGTGGGTGGATGGATGGATGGATGGATGGATGGATGGATGGCACAGGGTAATATATTGAATATGAAGGGATTATATCTAAAAATAAAATTAAGGGGTGAGAGAGGAATTTATTTGGAGAAGGAAAAAGGGAGAGATAAAATGGGATAAATTATCTCACAAAAAAGGTAAGAAAAAGGTTTCACAATGGAGGGAAAGAGGGGGGAGATGAGAGGAAATGAGTGAACTTTACTCTCATCGAATTTGGCTTAAGGAGGGAATAGCATATATACTCAATTGGGTATCTTACCCTATAGAAAGGTAAGGGGGAAAGGGATAAGGGAGGGGGTGATAGAAGAGAGGGTAGCTTGGGGAAAGGGTAGTCAGAAGCAAACACTTTTCAAAAGGGACAGGGTCTAAGGAGAAAATAGAATAAGTGGGGGAGGATGGGATAGGATAGAGGGAAAATAGTCTTTCATTATGGAAATGTTCTGCATAACTACACATGTATAACCTATATTGAATTGCTTGCCTTCTCAGTGAGGGTGGGTGGGGAGGGAAGAAGGGAGAGAATTTGGAACTCAAAGTTTTAAAAACAAATGTTTAAAAAATTGTTTTTACATGCAACTGGGAAATAAGATATACGGGCTGTGGGGTATAGAAATCTTTCTTGCCCTACCAGAAAGTAAGGGGGCAGGGGATAAGGAATGGGGGGTGATAGAATAGAGGGCAGACTTGTGAAAGGAGTTATCAAAATGCATGCCATCTCGAGGTGGGGGTGGGGAAGAGATGGGGAAAAAATTGGAACTCAAAATCTTGCAAAAATGAATGTTGAAAACTAAAAGTAAATAAATTAATAAAAAATAACAAAATGTAATTAGATTCTCCCAATCTGTAAGCATTCTATTTCCTTGAACATTGATCTTACATCAGGTCTTTCTCCCATGAAGATCATCATAAAAGTTCTGAAGATCATCTTTTGAGAAATATGAGAACTCAGCTCTACTGATAGGAACCAATTAGTTACCCGTTTAAGTGACTGAAAGCAGAGCAGGGAGATAATGCCTAAGAGAGTCTGATTTGGGTCCCTAATATGATCCCAAATATAACCTGCCTATTCCCTGTTATCCTCCATAGTTCTATTCCATATAGCTGTCTTGCTCATTGTTTGGGTTTTGATGGCTCAGAGTGAATGTAAATAGTAACTGCTTCTGTTCTGGTCAGAAACATCGAGTGTCTTCTCCTCCCAGACCAATTCTTTTGTGAAGGCAAACTAGGCCATCTATTCTTACCAAACCTTTAATTATTGAATGGGTGCTGCCTCAGACAAACTGGAACCTGGAAAAAACCTTAGCTTGAAAAGCCCACGGTCTGCCACTGCATCTGGGGCCATTGCCAGTCATTTGACCTATGTCTTGTCACTGAACTCTGGAGAAGAGAGTGAGATTTATGACTTTGCATAGCCCTGCATCACTTAAATACCATTCACTCTCAAGTCAATACCCTCCTAATGTCATTGGTCCTCTTCAAGAACAAAGGACAAAGCACAACAACAAATGTAGATAATAATAATACCCAACTCCCAGGATTATTGTGAGGATCAAATGAGATGGTATTTATAATCTGTTTTGTAAACCCAAGGCACCATATAAATACTAGTCATTATTATAATAAGGATGATATTCTTTTTTTTTTTGCTTTTTGGAGGGCAATCGGGGTTAAGTAACTTGCCCAAGGTCACACGGCTAGGTTTTTGTTTGTGTGTGTTAAGTGTCTGAGGCCAGATCCGAACTCAGGTCCTTCTGACTCCATGGCCAGCACTCTACTCACTGGGCCACCTAGCCACCCAATAAGGATGATATTCTTTCCCTTTTCCGTGGGACCAGCTCTCAAGCAATTGACCTATGGGAATTAGGGGGATAGCACTCAAGATATGTCTACAACTCAACAATAAGAGTTTATGGTTCTCGAGTGTGGGGTTCTTGAACCTTTTTTTACACTGTTACCCAAAATCAAAGGCCTCACACACAAAATGTTCCATGGGATAATGAAAATCTCTCTCCTCCCCCTCTCCATTATACACCTCACAAATAGGTGTCTCTGACCAAATTCTGTTTGGATACAAGGTCCCACTTGCATCTTCTCTCTTTCAAAGCCAGAAGAATATATCTACTGTTTACATTAGCATGTCATACTGGGTCTCCATGCTCAGAAAAAACATCCTGTTCTCTCTCCTATTATTTCTCAGTCCTTTCCTTCCCTTGGGACAACTGGCCTGGCCTATCCC
>WOXC01003847.1:1445000-1645000 GCA_011680675.1 Gymnobelideus leadbeateri | reverse complement strand
CCCCATTTCTCACCTCCATCTGTTCCTTCAAGAGTGAAAGGGCAGACAGGACACATTCACCACCAGGTCCCCAGGTATATATGCCCCTACAATGGGAGAGAATCTATTCCTGAGAAGAGTACGAATAATTATCCATTTGTTCCTTCATTCAAAATGCATTGAACACTGCTCTATGCAAAGCCATTGCTAGGTACTGGGCAGAGACCCAGACTTAATTCAAACATTTATTAAGCACATACTAGGTACAAGGCTTTGTGTTGGGTGTTGGAGATACAACACAGTTCTTGCACTCAAGTATCCTAGGGAAATGGAATACAGATAAAAATAAAACAAGGGGAAATGATCAATGTTTATTGAATTGAATTGAATTGAATGTTAGAGGTGGCAGGGACCCCAGGCGTCAGCTAGTCTAGCCTCATCAGGAATCTCCTCTGCAAAGAAGGAATCTAGACAAAGTATGCTAAGAAAATCTGAGAATACATAAAGTATGCTCCTGGCCCTCGAGGAGGTCTCAGATTGATAGAGGAGATGGGACATGTCCTATTTTCCTCTACATAGACTACATTATTGTTGTTGGGTCATTTCAGTCATTCCTGACTCTCTGTGACCCCATTTTGGGGGTTTTCTTGCCAAAGACATTGGAATGGTTTGCCATTTTCTTCTCTAACTCATTTTACAGATGAGGAACTAAGGCAAACAGGGTTAAATGACCTGACCAGGGTCACACAGCTAATAAGTGTCCAAGGATGGATTTGAATTCATGTCTTCCTGACTCCAGGGCTGACACTCTATTCACTATGTCACCTAACTGCCCCTAGACTACCTAAAGAGAGGTACACAAAAAAAGAAAGAAAAGAAATGAATGAATGAGAGGTACAAAGTACAAGACTTCTAAGGAGAGGGGGATTTCCCAGAGACAGATAAACCCCCTCCCTACCCTCTAAGGATGAGGCTAAGGAATGCATTAAAACTCTTTCCTAGTCTAGCTCTCAGTACCAGGTAGACAGAAGATGATCCAAAGACAGAAATCAGTGAAGGGAGGAAGCTGAGAACCATCTTCTCTCTTCCTATTCTATTAGCACACATTCATTTGTCAGACTAGCTAACTGTTACTCCCAGAAAGCACCAGGAGCCTAAAAGGTAAAGCAAGAACATGGAAGCCCCAACCTTCAGTGGCTCTAAATGAGGGTGAAAAGCAGAGTGAAAGGGCTGGAAACAATTCCATTAAAGGACAGATAACAACAACTAGCATCGATTTAGTGCCTTGAGGTTTCCAAAGCATTTTCCATGTGCTACCTCACTTGAGCTCTAGAGCAGCCATAGGGGGTAGGCGCTGTTATTATCTCCATGTTACGGATGAGGAAACTGAGTCTAAGGAATGTTAAGCTACTTGCCTTGATTCTCCTCTATGCCACTTAGCCTAGAGAAGAGACTATTTGGAGGACACAGAAGAAGAGAGAGATTTGAAAGTTTTCTTCAAGTATTTAAGGAGATTTCAGGTAAAAGAGGGATTAGTTCCCTCTAATTAGAGATTCCTCTAAGAGAGTTCTGCTTTGAATCAGAAAAACAGAATTAAGAGCACTGGATGAAAGTACATAGGTTTAAGTTTGATGTATGGAAGAATCTAACAATAATAATTGCCCATAAATACAATGAATTGATTTAGAATGAAGTATATTTGGGGGCAGAGCCAAGATGGCAGAGTAGAAACAGGACTTCCCCATGACTCCAGCTTCTACTCATCTACTACATGTAAAAAATGACTCTAAACAAATTTTAGAGCTAAAGAACCCACAAAGTGACAGAGAGAAACAAATCTCCCACTGAAGGCAGCCCAGCAGGAAAGGGCTATTGCAGCTGCTAGGAGCCAAGCCCAACCCCTCTGTGAGTCATGTGGTTTTGGTCCCAGGGCAGCCCTGACCAGCAACAGCCAGAGTGAACTTCAGGAGAGTGAAGCACCAGCAGCTGTGGTGGTTTCCAGATTTCTCAATCCATAAACACCAAAGACAAAATAAAAGGTCAGGGTGGAACTCTGTTGGAACAGGGGTGGACAGAAGATTTCTGTCACGTGGCTGCTTCAGGAATTCCTAGCCTGCAGATTGTAGGGGGACCAAGCAACCATTCTGAGGGTAATCACTCTTGCTTTGACCTGCTTGGATATGGATCATGGTCTTGGATGCAGGTCCTGGGGTATGTAGCCAGGTGCCAGAGCCTGTGAGGGCTGCAGAGAAGGCACCTTCTTAATTGCTCCAGCATCTGCAAAAACCCCAGCAATTTGGGAAAAAGTTCTCTCCGTTCTGAAAGCAGAGTTCTACCATGGCAAAGACTTCAAAAGTCAAGTAATTGACCAGCAACATGAGCAAGCAGACAAAATGCAATCCTACTATGGATTCCTTTTTCAGGGACAAAAAGGAACAAAACATGGAATGGGAGGAAGACAGCAAAGTCAGAACTCCTGCATCAAAAGCTCCCAAGAAAGATATGAATTGGTTACAGGACATGGAGGAGCTCAAGAAGGATTTTGAAAACCACGTAAGAGAAGCAGAGGAAAAATTGGGAAAAGAAATTAAAATGATGCAAGAAAAAGCAAGAAAAGCAAGTCAACAGCCTGACTGAAGAAAATAACACCTTAAAAATAGACTAACTCAAATGGCAAAAGAGGCCCAAAAAGCCAATGAGAAGAAGATTGCCTTAAAAAGCCAAATTTGCCAGATGGAAAAGGAATTTCAAAAACTCATTGAAGAGAATAATTCCTTCAAAATTAGATTAGAGCAAATGGAAGCTAATGACTTTATGAGAAATCAAGATACTATAAAACAGATCCAAACAAATGAGAGAATAGAAGGCAATGTGAAATATCTCGTTGGAAAAACCACTGACCTGGAAAATAGATTCAGAAGAGATCATTTAAAAATTGTTGGCCTACCTGAAAGCCATGATCAAAAAAAGAGCCCAGAAACCATCTTTCAAAAAATTATTAAGCAAAATTGCCCTGATATTCTAGAACCAGAGGGCAAAATAGAAATTGAAATAATTTACCAATAGCCTCTTGAACAAGATCCCCAAAAGAAAATTCCTAGGAATATCATAGCCAAATTCCAGAGTTCCCAGGTCAAGGAGAAAATACAGCAAGCAATCAGGAAGAAACAATTTGAGTATTGTGGAAACACAACCAGGATAATGCAAGACCTAGCAGTTTCTACACTAAGGGATGGAAGGACTTGGAATGTGATATTTCAGAGGTCAGAGGGGCTAGGATTAAAACAAAGAATCAACTACCCAGCAAAACTGAGTACAATGCTTTAGGGGGAAATGTGGTCATTCAATGAAATAGAGTATTTTCAAGCATTCTTGATGAAAGAAACAGAGCTGAACATAAAATTTGACTTTCAAATACAAAAACCAAAAAAAGCATGAAAAGGTAAACAGGAAAAAGAAATCATAAGGACCTTATTAAAGTTGAACTACTTACATTCCTACATGGAAAAATGATAATTGTAACTCATAAGACTTTTTTCAGTATGAGGACAGTTGAAAGGAATATATATGTGTATATATATGTATACATACATATATATGTATTATAGGAGGGTACAGATGTGTATAAATGTGTGAGGATGTGCATATGTATGTACATGTATACATGAGGGCACAGGACAAGTTGAATATGAAGGGATGATATCTAAAAAATAAAATTAAGAGGCGAGAGAGAAATATAGTGGGAGAAGGAGAAAAGGAGAGATAGATTAGGGTAAATTATTTCATATAAAAGAAGCAAGAGAAAATTGTTACAATGGAGGGGAAGAGCAGGAAGGTAAAAGAGAATGGGACAACCTTACTCTCATTTAATTTGACTTAAGGAGGGAATAACATACACACTCAATTGGGTATCTTATCCTACAGGAAAATAGGGGGAAAAGGCATAAGAGGGGGGATGATAGATGGGAGGACAGATTGGGGGAGACAGTTGTTAAAAGCAAACACTTTTGAAAAGGGACAGGGTCAAAGGAGAAAATAGAACAAGTGAGGGGTGGGATAGGATGGAGGGAAATATAGTCTTTCACAATATAACTACTATGGAAATGTTTTGTGTAACTTCACATGTACAGCCTATATTGAATTGCTTATCTTCCCAGTGGGTGTGGGTGAGGAGGGAAGAAGGGGAAAAATCTGGAACAAAGTTTTAAAAACAAATGTGTTATTAAAAAATTGGTTTGTTGTTGTTTTAAAAAAAAACATGCAACTGGGAAAGAAGATATACATGCACTGGAGTATAGAAATCCATCTTGCCTTACTAGAAAGTTGCGGGTGGATGGGGGAGGACATAAGAGAGAACACATTGGGGAAAAGGGTATTCATTAGGCTAGCAATTTTGGGGAGGGGGTAGGAGAAAGATGGGGAGAAAATTTGTAACTTAAAATCTTGTGGAAGTGAATGTTAAAAACTAAAAATAAATAAATAGGAAAAAATAATGAAGTATATTCTCCATCAGGAGAAGTCTTTCAAAGCACCTGGGATCAAATCCTGGTTATGCTAAAGTGAGATTTTGAGGAAGGCAGCTATTTAAGCTCTATAGGTTTCGCTTTTCATATCTGTAAAATGAAGTGATCGGATTAGATGCTATTAAAGATGCCTACTAGAAATTTTTTCAGGTGTGTGACAGCTATGTATTGCCTACACACATAAATACACACACACACACACACACACACACTCACACACACAGTATATACATTCAAAAGACCCATAGACGCACACTGACAAAAATTTTAAACATGAAACAATAACCCTCCTCAGATGTTGATGCTTAAAATTTTATTAATAATGATATAAATAATAGCTAGGAATAGTACTTTATGGTTTGCAGAACACTTAACATATGGTATTAAGTTTGATTTATGAATATTAAAACATGAGACAGGACTGCTAACTTCCCATGTCACTTACATCTTGGCTCTGCTTGGTTAGAATAACTCCCTGGAGGTGCATACTTTCTGGCAGTCTAAGACTGATAGTCATCCTCTCCAAGAAGGGTAGAGTTAAAAAAAACTACTCCTGTTTCTAGTCACATATGACTCAAAGACCCAGAAGGTCTCAATCTCTTTAACTCATGAAGTTGCTTCCAAATCCTGAAACACACATCTCAGAATCACTATTTAATGTCCTATGCTCAGGGAAAGAAATACAAAACAGAAGCTGGAGACTCAAGGTCTAGATTCAGACTCACATAGGCAACACAAATGTCTACTGTCACCTATGAGAAGCCACCATGACTGTTGGGGTAAACAGCTTCCCTCTCCTCTCATTGGAAGCTTGAGAAAGGTAGCATCACAGAATCTCCACACATGCAACAGAGGGGAACAAAGAGTCCTTCCAGTGTTAAGTATATATTCTCATGATTCCCGAGCTCTCTTACTGCTATAGTAAATCTATAATTTCAATTTAGTAGAGGAAGGTAGAAAGAAAAAAAATGGTAATGATCACCTCTGATTGGGGTCAGGAGAAGAGGTAGCATGTGGCATTGGGCAAAAGGCAATGGAATACACCCAAATAAGAAAGGGGAGGTGTACTAAACACAAATGTCGCCTAATTTCTAGTCTGGGCCCTTCTGCCCCAATAAACAACCCCAGTACTTAAAAACACCACCCCTTCTAGATGAAGAAATCTTTAGGAGGTGTTTCCTGTGTGAAAGAACAAAGACTTGAGAAAGAGGCAGTCTGTCAATAAATATCTATTAATTACCTATATGTACCAGGCACTGTGTGACCTCTGGGGATACAAGAGTCAGAAGACAGTCTCTGCCCTTGAAGAGCTCACAATATAATAGGAGAGACAACAGGAATGCTAATGAGTCTGGGGTTCCCACAATGCATGACATGCTCTCACTTTGGCCCTATGTGACCACAAAAAACCCCATCGATTTTGCTGCTAGGCATCATGCATTCTACTGAGTTAAGGGTGAAAGAAGGCATTATGGGGGGACCTCAGACAGTTCACAAATGGAGGGAGGACCAGAGAAAAAACCTTTTGAGTCAAGGACCTGCAGAGAGCACTGGGGGCATTCTCTTGAGTCAAAAGATGAGGTTTTTGTAGAAACAAGGAAGCTAATAAAATTCAGGCTGAGCTCCACTGACATTTCCAGAACCACTAGGGAAAACTTTTATTGTGGGACATTCTGAAACTAGAACTTTGCCCTTGTTTGTTATCTTTGCCCCTGTCTGCTCCCCTGCAGTGACAAGCAGCAAAAGCTGGCTGTTCATTTTTAGGGTCGGTTTCGGATTTCTCACCTAAAACTGACTGTACACTCACAAACTATCCAAGGCTCCCCATTGCTCAGGGAATCTAATCCAAACCCCTCAAAGGAGCTTCAAACTACCTTGCTCCTATTTTTCCTTCTCCAGCTAATCCCTCCCCCTCCCCAACTCTGTGCCTTTGCTCATAACTTCTTTTGACTTGAAATACCCATCTTTTTAACCTTCTCTACCTGTTGAGATCTTAACAGTCTTTCAAGACTAGATCAAAAACTATTTCTTACAAGAAAACTTCCCTGATCTCCGCTAGCTGGAAGTGATTTCTTCTGAATCTATATAGCCATTTCTTTATATCTGTCCCAAGCATATGCCTATCTTTTTCCCTCTCAACATACATATTTCTTTGTATCTTTGCACTGAGACTTTTGGGATACTCCATATATGGAGTATCCCAAAAGTCTCAGTGCAAGTTTAAGCTTATTAAAGATTAACTAAGACTTTTGGGACACCCCAAAGTATTAGTTCAAGTTTAAGTTTTATTTGGGACACTACATATACATATTTAGATACATGTCTTCAGTTTTACAAACATTTATTCAATTTCCACTTGGATGAAACACTGCATTCAGTGCTGATGGAAGACACAGCATTTAGATAAAACAGGGCCTCTGCCTTCAAGGAACTTACAGTCTGATATAATAATAAAACACTGAAGTCATTATATACATTTGTGAAGTCCACTAGAGGAAAAAAAGATCATTACTGACTGGGCTGAAGACATTGGAAGCCATATCTCCCTTACTAGATCCTGTTTTCCCTCCAACAATATCCCCCACAAACTGCCTCAGCCAGACACCCACCCACACAAACCACCACAGGCCCCCCTGCACTGGAACCACCACAGGGTTCCTTCCCACTAAGTCTGAACTCCTAACCCTTCACCCTCAAGAAGATGTTCCCTTCCCAACAGTGCAACCTGAAGTCCCTTGGAATATGTCCATATGGCCATATGACCATGACCCTTCAGTTACACTACTCCAAGGCCCATCAGACCTTCTCTGAATTTTCCCATATACATTGTCTCCTCCAATTAAAATGTGAGCTCCTTGAGAGCAGGAAATACTTCAGTTTTCTATTCATATTCCCAGCATTTCACACAGATATTGGCACATTGTAAGCACTTAAAAAGTGCTTTTCCATTTATATGTCCCCTACAACTATCTTGTATGTTTCCATGAGATCAAGTGAAATACAGTGCTTAATTTTATTTCCTTTTTTTTTCCTAATGGGAGTCTCCCTTTAAAGTGGAACAACTGGAAAATCTCTTTCATGCATTACATTCCTATCTCTATGTTACAAGGGTAGTAATGTGCACAGCCCTGCAAAGTGAGGGGGTGGGTAGAATATTCATTCCTGAGTGATTCAGTTGGGCCGTTTTACAGTAATATGTTCAGCCTCAGAAGACTGAAAGCTCATAAAGAAGCCTCAGCCTTTGCCAATGAAGTTATGCATTTTACAAACTTGGGATGACTTTAAAAGCCTTCCATTTCTATGACTAAAATCTAACTATTGCCTTGCCCCCGACTCTTCATGCCGTGATTCCCTCTAGGAGTGATCTTCTTGGAAACCATTCAACATCAGTCAAGGTTCTTGCTTCTTTTTCTACAATACCAGCCTGGGAATCTACATAGTACCATCCCCCATGACTCTGACCCTGGAGGGCATTGCCATAGTGAGACCAGTGAAGCCATAAACACCAGCTCCATCACTAGAAGGTGACAGTAGACCCAGCCCAGATGCAGAGCAGCTGGCTTCAATAGATCAGAACATTTAGGCCTGACTCGGGCTGCCGGAGGCTGCTGCAGCACAGTGAGATGGGAAGAGCCCAGGCCTGAGGGAGGACAGAAGGCCTCTCCAGGGTCAAGCTCTAACTCTGCAACCAAGTTCGCGAGAGCCACTTTTTCCTGGCCTTCGTTCCTTAGGTTAGACCTCTAAAGTCCCTTCCAGTTCTGATATTCTATTCTTTGTTTTAATATCCCATGCTTTAATATCCATGATTCCTTCAAAATTTAACATTTTGTGGTCCCAGCATTTACATCCTACAGATGAAGTGGACACATTAAGCTTAATTACCTAAGTATTTAAATAAATAAGACCCTGGAAAAAACATGCTTCCTTGGGGTTAGATCTCCATTATAAAATACACTGGACTATATATGTTCTTATTTAGCAGTTCAGTCATGTATGATTCTTTGTGAACCCATTTGGGGTTTTCTTGGAAAAGATATGGAAGTAGTTTGTCATTTCTTTTTCCAGCTTATTTTACAGATGAAGAAACTGAGCAAACAGAGTTAAATGACCTGCCCAGGGTCATACAACTAGTAAGTGTCTAAGGTTGGATTTGAACTCAGGTCTCCTGACATCAGTTTCATGCTCTATCTACTTCACCATCCAGCTGCCCTGAGGATTATATGTGCAATAGGTCTTTTAGGTATATACTACTGGAAGAGCCCCTCCTCCCACTCCTCACCCCTTCCCATACCTACCCCAAGTCTTATATTCTTCTAGTGCACTCACGGATTATTTTCTGTCATAGTTATCTGTGTGTATCTTTTATTCCCCTTGACACACTAAATTCCATCAGTATAGGGACTGTATCTTACTTAAACTTCCCACCTTCCCCTGTACCTTGTGCAGTGTTCAGCACTTAATTGTTGGTTTGAGTTGAAAGCTTGACTTATGCTGCCTAGGCTCCCCCATTCTGATTCTACATAAAGCACCTCCTTTCAGGCTGAAGTAAAGTCACTTTCCTAAAACAAAAAATGACTTCTTTAGCTCATTCCCTCTCTTTCCCCTTACTCTTTTTCTCTTACTCCCATCTTCCTTTGAGAGGGGAAGTCCTAGAAAAATTTTCTATTGCTATGTGGGGTGGGCAGAGAGAAGAGGGATCTGGAAGTAGGTAAGTAATCCAAAGACGTGAGTTATAGGCAGGGAGAATATTATTTAAATTCAAAACTAGATCCTCAAAGGATGATCTATTACATAAATGGCCTCCCAGAGGTAATTTCTACAGACCATATTAAGACCTGAGTTCCAGTTCACTTCAACAAATATTTCCCAAGTACCGATGATGACAGCAGCATAGAGAAATGAAAAGGGGGCTGGATTTAGACTCAGGGTTTAAATCTTGGCTCTGCTACTTACTACCTCTATGGCCTTAACCTCTAGGGGCCTCAAATTTCCCATGTGTAAGATGATCTCTAAAGTCCCTCCTCTAGCTAAAGTCTATGATCGTATATGCTCAGCCCAGTGCCAGAGAAAGAAGCGGTACAATAGTCATGGGAAAGCTTATAGTGTGGAGCAAGGAGCAACACACACAAAGAGACTGTATATGACCAGGTGCTGGCTTCTGTCAGAGGATATGTACCTTACAAGTTCAAAGAGAGAGATCAGAGTGAATTAGGGGAGTCAAGAAGGCCCTCTTAGAGGAGAGATAGATTGGATTGAGTGTTAAAGAATGGCAGGCTCTGCACACTAATACTTGGATTATATAGGACATACCTGTAACATTATCCAGTTATAACTGAGCCCACTCACAAATTTTCTGGCCTGCAGAACTCAGAAGCATCGCTTAACTTTGGTCTGAATTCCTATCTTGAAGACAGCTCATGAAATGAGAGATTCTATAGCAGGTATACTACCCATCAAGGCCTTTTGCTAATTGACCTTTAGTGCCAAGGAGAACAATGGATATGAGTTCCATATGACCTGGCCCCTTCCTACTTTTCCCATCTTCTCATAGTTTTCTGATATCCATGTGCTCTACCATCCAGCCACAGTAGTCTACTTGCTAGTTTTTGAAAATCACAATACATCTCCTATCCCTCACATGGACACTGTATTTGTGGGAATAAGTGAACTAGGTTCTTAGAAGAATGTTTTGTATTAACTGTTTTTACCATGGTAGTAGTCACTGCCCTCTGGGAACCCAATCTGCCAACTCAAGCAGAAGTTGGGGAGTGCTGCTATTTCTTTTCCTCCTCCTCCTCCTCCTCTTCCTCCTTCTCCTCCTCCTCCTCCTCCTCCTCCTCCTCCTTCTCCTCCTCCTCCTCTTCTTCTTCTTCCTCTTCTTCTTCTTCTTCTTCTTCTTCTTCTTCTTCTTCTTCTTCTTCTTCTTCTTCTTCTTCTTCCCCTTCCTTCCTTCCTTTCTTCCTTCTTCCATTCTTTCTTCATTCATTCATTTATTTATTTGTTTTTATCACTTTATTTTCAAAAAGCTAGGACAATTTGCTTTTTGTCCTCCTTGGTTTTCATTTTTAATGGTTGAAATATAGGTCTGAAAAGACAGGTTTTTAAAAGCCCATTGTGTTTTAAATGGAGCTACTTGACTCCACCTTAAAACCCAAATCACTCTGGCTTTTATTGAATGGTCAATAATAGTCCCAGCTCAAGACGCTGTGGTTCATAGTTTAGATTTTGATGACTTAGAATGAGTGTAAATGGCAATTATTTTCTGTTCTGGAGATAAACTCTGAGGGTCTTCCCCTCTCAGACCAAAACCTTTGTAATGGTAAATTGACCATCTCTTGTCTCAACTCTCACCCAGCTGTTTGTTCTTTGGATGGCAGTGGCCTCAGATAAACTGAGACCAGGGAAAGACCTTAATTTAGAGAGGCCAAGGTCACCCATTGCATCCTGGGTTCTTGACAGTGGTCTTGACCTTTGTCTTGCCAGCAAACTTCCATGACTCTGGAGGAGAGAGTGAGGTTGAAGACTTTGGGTAGCTCTGCCCTACTCATATCCAATTCAAGCCCAAACCCAAGATATCACCTTCACGATGTTGTTAGTCCTTCCAAGAGAATGAAGGACAAACAACAACAATATTTCCTATCTCTTTGCTATTGCCCTGTCTGACCTCTATGCCTAGACTCTTCTGGCTCATCACCTCTGTCTCTTAGCATCCTTCAATTCCTTCAAGACTAGACTTAAACACTACCTTCAAGAAACCTTTCTGGGCTTCTCCCAGCCCCTTCTCTGGGATTACTTTTTACTTTTAAGGTAGGTGGCACTATGGATAGAGTACAGGGCTTGGAATCTAAAAAACCTGAGCTCTAATCTAGCCTTAGACAGTTAATAGATCTATGACCCTGGGTAAGTCATGGAAATTCTCTGGGTCTCAGTTTTATCAACTACAAAATGTGGACAAAAATAGCACCTACCTCACATGGTTATTGTGAACATCAAATGAGCTTGTATGTGAAAAGTGCTTCATACGGCACACAGTAAGTACCTTACTTGTTCCCCTCCCCCATCTATTCTATGTACACTTTGTATGTCCCTAAGTATTTACTTGTTGTCTCCTTTATTTGAATATAATTTCTTTAATGGCAGGAACTGCATTTACCTGTCTTTGTATCCCAAGTTATTAGCACAAAACCTGTCTGCCCCAGGGCAGGGCTATTTCCATGAAGATGCAGATTGTATGTCAAGTAGTTCCAAAGAAAGATTCAGGACCACATTCTAACTAGAGAAATAGGAGGTCATATGTATATGCCATCCATGACGCCTTGACATAGGCATTGTACATAGCCAACTACATTATTAAATGAGATATTTATAGAGGTTTTTATAAACTTTGAAAAGTTATTAAAATAGTAGCTAGTATATAGGTTCAAGGCAAACTATTTACCTGCTGGGGGCAGCTAGGTGGTACAATAGACCAAGTACTGGGCCTGCAATCAGAAAGACTTCTCTTCCTGACTTCAAATCTGGCCTCAGACACTTACTAGCTATATGACCCTGGGCAAGTCACTTAAACCCGTTTGCCTCAGTTTCCTCATCTATAAAATGAGCTAGAGAGGGAAGTGGCAAGCCACTCCAATATCTTTGCCAAAACCCCAACATAGGGTCACAAAGAGTTGGACACAATTGAAAACAGCTGAACAACAACAATTTCTCTACTAGCCAGTCTGATCTAGAAGAGTAGTAGCCTATGGAAAGCTCTCTTTCTCATGGGTCCTTCAGTACAACTAAGTCCCTACCATCAGAGTTACTTTTTTTGTGTATTTTTTGAGGGGTGAATGAAGGACAATTGGGGTTAAGTGACTTGCCCAAGGTCACACAACTAGTGTCTGTGGTCAGATTTGAACTCAGGTCCTCCATACTCCACGGCTAGTGCTCTATTCACTGCGCCACCTAGCTGCCCCTAGAGTTACTTCTGCATGTCATTGTCTCCAGAATGCCCAAGGTAAGCTACAAATGTGCTGTGCTGGAGGAGCATCACTAGCACAATGTCATAGATTATCCCAGATTTTCTATCTGCTTCTTAGAAAATGCAGTGCCTTAAAGGGGAGGGATAAAAGATGCCTTCAATTTTGTTGACAACAGCATGAAATCCTAGGAAGAACCCTTACCTGGGGAGAGGGGAGGAAAGGGGAGGAGAAAGGCAGTCAGAAGACTGGAGTCCAAGTCTCAGCTCTGCCATGAGCTCGCTGTGGGACCTGGAGTAAAGCCCTTCTTTTTCTGGGCCTCAGTTTTCTCATCTATAAAATGGGGCCCCTTCAGGGCCTGAAAGCACTATATAAAAAGCTAACTGTTGTAGCAAATTTCTTCCCTACTTACAAATTACTGTGCCCTGATGGGGTGGGACACTTGAATTTTATTGGGAGGCAGGAGGAAAAATAGAAAGGGGTATTTAATTAGGGGTCAGAAAACCTGGATTTAAATTCTGTATCTTCCACTTTTGACTCTGTGACCCAAGATAAGTCATTTCCCTTTTCTGGACCTGGATTTCTTTAGCTATAAAATGGGGAAAATAATAAGCAGACAGAGGAGCATTCAGATTGGGCAGGACTGATCCTTCTTACTTCCCAGGACTGTCAAAATTCAAATAACAACCCAAGTGAAACTACTTTGAAAAGATAGAAATCCAGCCTTTAAATAAATGTAACGGATTATTAGTACTTGGCTTGGACTGGTCATGGATCTGATGACGAGCTTCCATTGCCTGTGCCAAGCGGTGTCTCAGACTTTGGGGGAGGGGTCTTTGAGGGGAGAGAGAGAAAGGCTGGGGGGGAATCCATCCAAAGAAGCAGAAAGAATAAACAATTTCCCTTACACAGGACTGTGGCTGGCCCAATATTACGAGAAACACATGCTTGCTGACACAACACTTAGCTATACTGTAGCATGGTCCATTTGGAGGGCGGGGGCTGTGTGGAGCTGGGGAATGAGACATTTTTTCAGCAGAGGAGAAAAAAAAGGAAAGAAAAATAACAGAAAAGAATGTTTTAACTCCATGAACCACTATGGGACTTGCTCTCTTTGAGCGAGCAAGGTTCTCCTGCCATGGGTTTCTTATTTCCAAGTCCCTGTCTAACATTGCTGAATGGCAAAGGGGGTCCCCGCATCACTCCTGTCCAAGCTGAAACATCCCCCCTCTCTCTCTCAAGAAGACAAGCCAAGCTTTCTTAGATGAGACCACTGCTCTGGTATTAAAACAGTCAAACAACTCTGTGGGATGCTGAGGAGGCCAAGGGAGTTGGTCTCCCTTTGCTGGATTTTTTTTTTATTCTCTCCAGCACCGCCCCCCCTTCTCATTAGTTCAGTAACTTACAGTTGGAGTTGTCACTGGGGGCAACCTGCCAGCTTAATGCAGGGGTGAGCTCCAGTTACATCATCTAGCCCAGGAGGCCGACTAAGTGAAAACAGATTGCTCTCCTTCATGTCTAGGGGACCAACTACCCCTTGCAGGCACCATGGCGGCTCTGATGAGCTCACTCTGATTGTGCAGGCACATTGGCTGGAGGCTGCAGGGAGGCCCCAAGAGCCTCTCTCCCCTCCTCTTTCCCTTTCCACATCCTTTCTGCCCTTGGTGCCCACTGGGTAATGCTCTCTCAAACCTAGAGGAACTTTAAAGCTACTCAGACATGGGGCCACTAGGTGGTGCAGTGATTAGAGCACTGGCCCTGGAATCAGGAGGACCTGAGTTCAAATCCGGCCTTAGACACAACACAAAAACTAGCCGTGTAACCTTAGGCAGGTCATTTAACCCCAATTGCCCTCCAAAAAGCAAAACAAACAAGCAAAAAACTTCTCAGACCTTGGTCCTTAATATGTTCCTTCTTTTTTAAAAATTACCTATCAAGAAAAAAAAATTACCTATCCCACACAGGGACACACAGGGATGTAACACATCATTCCATCTAGAAAAAGCATTTCCTGAGCATCCATGAAGCACCAAGCCCTTTGTTAGATACTGGAAATTCTCAAACAAGCTAACAAAAAATGCCTCCACTGCTTAGGCAACAGGAGAGTATTGACTCTGGAGCCAAAAAGACTCACATTCAATTGGGGATTGGTCTATGACTAGTTACATGTCTCCAGGAGAGGCTTTTAACTGCTCTGAGGCTCACTTTTCTCAACTGTAAAATGAATAGTAATATTAGTTGTATCAACTTCACAGGCTTGCTGTGACATTCAATGTGGCCACTAGGCGGCAGTGTGAATAGAGTTGTGGACTTAGTAGCCAGAAAACCGGAGTTCAGAGCCTACCTTAGAACTTGAGAGGGTCTCTATGACTTTGTATAAGTCATTTAACTTTATTGGTCTTGAGTTCCCCAATTGTAAAGTGAATAATAAAAGCAATACAATCTATTGTGAGGATCAAAGAAGATAACATATATAAAGTGTTTTGCAAACTTGAAATACTAAGTCCTAGCTATTCCATCTAGAATGTATTTGTAAGGCACGCACTCCCAGTTCATTCACCCAGCTCTCACCAGTCTTAGGGGTCAGGTCCCCAGAGGGGCAGTTGATCGATCCTTCCCCTCAGAGTTTTAGAGGTAACCCTAAGACACTGGAGATTTTACTACAATCACTCTCAAGCTCACAAACGGTCTACTTCCCAGAATTAATTAATTAGTTGATATCTCTCCAAAGTCAATTAACTAGTTAATATAAATTAACTTTTACATGAGGATATTTACTGAGATATAGATATATATATATATATATATATATATATATATATATATATATATATATATATATATATATATATATACAAACAATTATGTAAGGATATTTATTAGGACTACTAGGTGGTACAATGGATGGAGTGTCAGGACCTAGAGTCAGGAAGACTAATCTTCCTGAGTTCAAATCTGGCCTCAAACATTTACTAGCTATGTGACCCTGAGCAAGTCACTTAACCTCGTTTGCATCAGTTTTCTCAGCTATAAAATGAGCTAGAGAAGACAATGGCAAACCACTCCAGTATCTTTGCAAAAAACAAAAATAAATGGGATCACAGAGTGTTGGACATGACTGAAAAGCAACTGAACAACACATTTAGAGTTTTGAGAACATATAGAAAGCCCAGGAGTACAGAAAAATCTTCCCAAAGCAAGGGGCACAATCTCTCATCTGCATGTACTTGGTTCCAGAAGAGATCAGTTTCAAATTCAAAACAATTAGTACAAAACATCTCCCTCGCTACCTGAAATTGTGGGAGAGGAAATGTCTTGGTCTTGAGTCCTTTTCTTCCCTTGTAGCATCCCCATCAAGTTCACTGCTGGGTATAGCATAAATAGTAGACAAATTTCTGCTTTGCTAAATTATGCTGATGTCATTGGCCTTATTTTCTGAAGGGGCTCCAAAAGTTCCACTTTTTGAAGTTCGTAAGGCTATGGTCTGTCTAGATACTCATTCACCTAAGATCAGGGGAAAAATAAATACAAAAGAAATAAGTCCCATTCCTTCAGGGACATGGCAGTGCCTGTGTAGGAGATGAAGCCTGATGCCTGCTGCCAACTGAGAGACCTACATAAGTTCTTGCTCCTCACTTGAAACTACCAGGAAAGAAAGATCATCCTCTCAAACCTTCTGTTTTCACACTCAGTTCTGGATGAGTAGAATGATTTTTTTATCACCTTGCAGTACATTGACATGACACAGCAAGAAGATACCTGCATCCACTCTGAAGTGAGGAAAAGGGCAATTACTCATGGATAGATATGGGCTCATGGAACCTCCATATGGATGGGAACCAGGTTGGGCATACTGTGCATGCTCTAAGGTGTCAATTTCTCTAAATATATTCTTTACATTAGGTTTTGACTGTGAGATATCAGGCAGTGTTCTGACATACACACCCTCAGCTTCCTTTTTTATAACCTTATGCTGGGTACATCCTGTATGGACAGAACCAAGGTATTTGTAAGCATTGCCTTCTTTGGTTCAACTAGGCCTCCTGATTCAAATTCTAAGCTATTAGTCTGTGTCCTTTCTTGTTGCACACTAATAATAGTACACTAATTGAGTCCAAATGGCATTTTGATGTATAAAAAAAGTTTTCATGAAATAAAGTAGCTGGTTAGTGTGCTTTTCAGTGGAGTCATATAACATGATGTCATCCATGTAGATCCAGGCCCTTCACACAGTGCTTTGGTGTGTCTCTCTGGCTCAAAAGCCACATTCAGCTCTTTTCAGGAGTGAGGATCACGTATTGAATGCTAGGAAAAATCGTAGTGGGATTAAATTGTCTTCTTGGAATACACCACATTTTATATCAGTTACTCTTGACATTCTTATGTCGGTCACATGCTTTAAATAAAGAACATTTTTGCATGTGAACATCAAAGACTCTGGAATTCCCATTATACTTGGATTTTTAAACTACATTTTATATTCATGGCTACACTTTGAGTGTGGAAATGAGTCAATCAACTTTGTGATAATCAATAAAGGAGGTAGAAATGTTATAGTGCTTTCAGGTAGTTTATTAAATTGATTATGGATTGCTCCTATATACCACAGGGAGCTTTAGATCATCAGCTAATGTATTGTTTATTTGAAGTATTTACCAAATTTTTGTGAGTGCTTTTGTATGAAGTACATTAACACATAATTGGTCACATTAATATAAATTAGAGGGATCATTGGGGGTTTCATTTTTTGAGATCTTTGGAATTCCCCTCCAAACAACATTAATGAATTCTTCCAACAAAAGGATGGTGTGAAACAATTTTCCAGCCCAAGACAACTCAGAAGATTGGAAGGAAAGATCTGTTTCACTGGAGTGAGAAGGCTAGCACAGGCCAAGCCAATATATGCCCCACTCCAGCAAGCCAGCAGCAGTCCTTGGGGGTTTGTGTTTGTCCGGTTTTTTTTTTGTTGTTGTTTTTTTAGCTTTTTATTTTTATTTTTTTTTGTCTTTATTAATTTGTTTGTTTACTTTCAGTTTACAAGATTCAGTTCCACAATTCCTTGAGTTTCAAATTTTCTCCCCCTCTCTCCCCTTTACCTCCCACTCCCCCCAACCCCCCCCCAGCAGCATACAATCAAGTATAGGATCTGCAAATACTTTCACATTAGACATCAGTCAGGTTATAAAGTGGGATTGTATCAGATGGAATGAACACTGGGAAAGAGGAAACAAAACTAAACAAGAAAAAGAAAGAGAGCAGATAGTTTGTTTCAATCTGTATTCAAACTCTGTTGTTTCTAGTTCTTTCTCTGAATGTAGACATCTCTTCATCATGAGTCTCTTGGAGTTGACTTATAACCCTGCATTGCTGAGAAGAGTCCAGTCTATCAAAGTTGGTCGTCACACATACGTTGTTTCTGTAATTGTGTACAAATTTCTCCTGGATCTGCTCTTCTCACTCAGCATCAGTTCATATAAGCCTCTCCAGGTAAATATGAAGTCCATCTGCTCCTCATTTCTTATAGCACAATAGTATTCCATTACATTCATATACCACAACTTGTTTAGCCATTCCCCAATTGATGGGTATCCCCTTGATTTCCAATTCTTTGCCACCACAAAAAGAGCTGCTATAAATATTTTTTGTACATACGGATCTTCCTCCCACTTCTATGATCTCTTCGGGATATAACCCTAGAAGTGGTATTTCTGGGTCAAAGGGTATTCACTTATTTATAGCCCTTTGGGCATAGTTCCAGATTGCTCTCCAGAATGGTTGAATCAGCTCACAACTCCACCAACAATGCATTAGTGTTCCAATTTTTCTACATCCTCTCCAGCATTTGTCATTTTCCTGTTTTATCATCTTAGCCAATCTGACCAGTGTGATGTGGTATCTCAGAGTTGTTTTGATTTGCATTTCTCTAATCACTAGTGATTTAGAGTATTTTTTCATATCCTTATAGATATATTTCATTTCTTCCTCTGAAAACTACCTGTTCATATCTTTGACCATTTATCAATTGGAGAATGGATTGTATTCTTATAGATTTGACTCAATTCTCTGTATATTTTAGAAATGAGGCCTTTATCAGAGACACTGGTTGTAAACATCCTTTCCCAATTTCATACTTCCCTCTTAATCTTGGTTACATTGGCTTTGTTTATACAGAAACTTTTCAATTTAATGTAATCAAAATTATCCATTTTGCTTTTATAATGCTCTGTAACTCTTGTTTGGTCATAAAGTCCTCCCTTCTCCATAAATCTGGCAGGTACACTATTCCTTGCTTTCCCAGATTGCTTACAGTATCAGCCTTTATACCTAGATCATACACCCATTTAGACTTGATCTTGGTATACAGTGTTAGATAGTGGTCTATGCCCAGTTTCTGCCATACTACATTACAGTTTTCCTAAAAGATTTTGTCAAATAGTGAGCTCTTATCCCCAAAACTGGGATGGGTTTATCAAACAGTATATTACTATAGTCATTGATTGCTGAGTCTCGTATACCCAGTCTATTCCATTGGTCCTTTACTCTATTCCTCAGCCAGTACCAAGTAGTTTTGATGACTACTGCTTTATAATACAGATTAAAATCTGGTATGACCTAGCCGTGTGACCTGGGGCAAGTTACTTAATCCCAATTGCCCTCCAAAAAACAAAAAATAAAAATAAAAATAAATCTGATATGGCTAGGCCACCTTCCCTAGCATTTCTTTTCATTAATTCCCTTGATATTCTGGACCTTTTGTTCTTCCAAATGAGTTGTTACTATTTTTTTCTAGCTCTACAAAGTAATTTTTTGGTAGATTGGTTGGTATGGCACTATATATGTAATTTAATTTAGGTAAAATTGTCATTTTTATTATATTATCTCAACCCAGCCATGAGCAATTGGTGTTTTTCCAGTTAGTTAGATCTGACTTTATTTGTGTGAAAAGTGTTTTGTAGTTGTGTTCATATAGGTCCTGGGTTTATTTTGGCAGGTAGATTCCCAAATATTTTATGTTGTCTACAGTAACTTTAAATGGGATTTCTCTTTCTATCTCTTTCTGTTGGATTTCATTAGAAATATATAGGAATGCCAAGGATTTATGTGGGTTTATTTTAAATCCTGCAGCTTTGCCAAATTTGTTTATTATCTCAAGTAGTTTTTTGTTTGATTCTCTAGGATTCTTTAAATATAACATCATATCATCTGCAAAGAGTAATAGCTTAGTCTCTTCTTTGCCTAATTTGATTCCTTCGATTTCTTTTTCTTTTCTAATTGCTACTGCTAACATTTCTAGTACCATATTGAATAAGAGGGGGTGATAGTGGACATCCTTGTTTCACCCCTGATCTTATTGGAAATACTTCTAGCTTATCCCCATTACATATAATATTTACTGATGGCTTTAAATAGATGCTACCTATTATTTTAAGGAAAACTCCATTTATTCCTATACTTTCTAGTGTTTTTAATAGGAATGGATAGTGTATTTTGTAAAAAAAAAAAAACTTTTCTGCATCTACTGAGATAATCACATGGTTTCTGCTAGTTTTATTGTTGATATGATCAATTATACTGATGGTTTTACTAATATTGAACCATCCTTGCATTCCTGGAATAAATCCTATTGGATCAAAGTGTATTATTCTTGTGTTAAGTTGCTGTAGTCTTTTTGCTAATATTTTATTTAAAATTTTTGCATCTATATTCATGAGGGAAATTGTTCTATAGTTTTCTTTCTCCATTTTGTCTCTTCTTGATTTAGGTATCAGTACCAAATTTGTGTCATAAAAAGAGTTTGGTAGGACTCCTTCACTAATTTTTCCAAATAGTTTGTAGAGTATTGGAATCATTTTTTCTTCAAATGTTTGATAGAATTTGCTGGAGATGTTTTCCTAGGGAGCTCATTGATGGCTTGTTTGATTTCTTTTTCTGAGATGGGGTTATTGTAATTTACTTCCTCTTCAGTTACTCTGGGCAACTTATATTTTTATAAATTTTCATCCATTTCACTAAGATTGTCAAATTTACGTGTATATAATTGAGTAAAATAATTCCTAATTATTGTTTTAATTTTCTCTTCATTGGAGGTAGATTCACCCTTTTCATTTTTGATACTCATAATTTGGTTTTCTTCTTTTTTATCATATTGGCTAAAGGTCTATCAATTTTACTGGGTTTTTTTTTTCATAAAACCAGCTCTTTGTACTATTTATTAGTTCAATAGTTTTCTTAAATGCAATTTTATTAATCTCACCTTTGGTTTTCATTATTTCTAATTTAGTATTTAATTAACGATCTTCAATTTGTTTTTTTCTCACTTTTTCAGTTGCATGCCCAGTTTATTGACCTCCATTTTCTGTATTTTATTTATTTATGCATTCAGAGATATAAAACTTCCCCTAGGAACTGCTTTTGTTGCATCCCACAAGTTTTGGCATGTTGTCTCCTTACTGTCATTCTCTTGAATGAAGTTACTGATTGTTTCTGTAATTTCTTGTTTGATCCACGCATTCTTTAGGATTAAGTTATTTAGTTTCCAATTAGTTTTTAGTCTATCCTTCCATGGCCTTTTATTAGATATAATTTTTATTACATTATGATCTGAGAAGGATGTGTTTAATATTTCTGCTTTTCTGTGGGTGGCTAGGTGGCACAGTGAATAGAGCACCAGTCCTGGAGTCAGGAGGACCTGAGTTCAAATCCAGCCTCAGACACTTAACACAAAAACTAGCCATGTGACCTTGGGCAAGTCACTTAACCCCAATTGCCCTCCAAAAAGCAAAAAAGAATTATGCTTTTCTGCACTGAATTGTGAGGTTTTTACGCCCTAATACATGGTCAATTTTTGTTTATGTGACATGTACCACTGAGAAGAAGGTATATTCCTTTTTATCCCCATTCAGTTTTCTCCAGAAGTGTACCATATCTATCTTCTCTAAGATTCTATTAACTTTCTTAACTTCTTTCTTGTTTATTTTGAGGTTAGATTTATCAAGTTCAGAGAGGTGGAGATTGAGGTCCTCCACTAGTATAGTTTTGCTATCTATTTCTTCCTCTAATTCCCTTAACTTCTCTAGGAATTTGGATGCTGTATTGCTTGGTGCATAAATGTTTAATAGTGATATTGTTTCATTTTTGATGGTGCCTTTTAGCAGCATATAGTTTCCTTCCTTACCTCTTTTAATTAGATCTATTTTTGCTTTTGCTTTGTCTGAGATAAGGATTGCTACCCCTTCTTTTTGTACTTTGGCTGAAGCATAATATATTTTACTCCAGCCTTTTACCTTTACCCTGTGTTTATCCCCATTTCGAATGTGTTTCTTATAAACAGCATATTATAGGATTATGGTTTTTAATCCATTCTGCTATCTGCCTCCATTTTATGGGAGAATTCATCCCATTCACATCCACAGTTATGATTACTATCTGTGTCCTTCCCTCCATCCTATTTCTTCCCTTGTTTATGCTTTTATGTTTCCCCTTCTCCCTTCTCCTCCTTAAGAGTTTTCCTTTAGACCACCACCTCCCTAAGTATTCCCTCCTTATCAACCCCCCTCCCTTTTCCTACTCTTCCCCCTTAGTACCTCTTCCCTCCCTTCTAAACCCCCCCTTTTCTTAGCCCTTCCCCCCTCCTACTTCCTGTAAGGTATGATAGATTTTTATGTTTAATGTAGTATGTTATTTCTTCCTTGAACCAAGATTGACAAGAAGAGATCTCATGCAGTGTTCCTCTCCCTCCCCTCTTTCCCTCTATTATGATAGGTTTTATGTCTCTTCTCAATAGAGTCCTATACTTAACTGATTATTTTATCCCCTCCTTACAACAGGACCTATGAGGGTGAAGATCATATAATGTTCATCTCCCTCCCTTCTTTCCCTCTACTATAATAGGTTTTTATGCCTCTTTGTGTGGCATAATTTACTCTTTTCTGCTTTGTTCTTCCCTCTTCTTCCATTGTGGTCCCTTTGTACCCCTTAATAAGGTTTTTATCATCATTTTGTTTAATTTATATCTACTCCCTCTATTTATCAATATCCTTTAAAAATGTTGGGATAAGTGTACAATTCTCAATATTAATAGGTTTCAGCTTCCCATATAGGAATGTAAACAGTTTGCTCTTATTAAATAACAAGTTATGTGTGTATGTGTTTGTGTGTGTATGTTTTTTCCCCTGTTTACCTTTTTATGTCTCTCTTGAGTCTTGTAATTGGAGATTGAATTTTCCATTGAGCTCTGGCTTTTTCATCAGGAAGGTTTAGAAGTCCCTTATATCATTTAATGACCTTATCTTTGCCTAAAAGATTATGCTCAGTTTCACTGGATAGCTGATCCTTGGTTGTAACCTGAGCTCTTTTGCCTTGTGAAATATCATATTCCTGTTCCTCCAATCTTTCTTTTTTTTTTTTTTGAGTTGAGAAGAGATTTTATTTCAATTAAAATTGGTCCATTTTTCTAATTTATTTGCATTATACATGTTTAACCCCTCATGGTTTTGGTTGCTATTGTTTTTTTTTTTTTTTTGATAGTAAATAATATTTATTAACTTCTGTTTTACATCATTCATTTCCGCCAGATTTTGAGTTACAATTATTTTTCCCCCCTGTTTTTCCCCTACCCACCCTCCCAGAATAGCAGTCCCACAAGATATCACTGCCTCCAATCTGCTCTCTCCTCTATCTTCTCCCATACCCCCTTCGATTTTTCCATTAGAGGAAGGTGAATCTCTGTGTCCCAATGCCTGCACATCTTATCTCCCAATTACAAGCAAAAGAGTATTAATAATAGTATTTATATATATATTTGAAACATTTAGTCTTAAAACCTCAAATTTCAGATCCATTTCCTTCCTCTCTTGTCACCCATTCCCTCTGGGAAGATAAGTAATTCAGTATATTTTGTACATGTCTAGCTATGCAAAACATTACCATAGTAGATATATTGTACAAGGCAGCTTATAATTCCCTCCCACTCATCCCACCCCCGACCTGGTCCATTCCCTACTTGATCCTGTCCCTCTTGTATAGTGGGTACTTCCAACCTCCCTTCCCCCCAAGGATGCCCTCCCCTCCATCATCCCTCCTCTCATCCCCCTTCCCCCTATTCTGCTGCAGGTTGAGAAGCTCTTTTTTTTATCATGATTTTCCAGTAGACCAATAATTCTTAGATTATCTCTCCTGGATCTGTTTTCCAGGTCAGTTATTTTTCCATTTAGATGTTTTTCCTCGTTTTCTAATTTTTCATTCCTGATGTTTTGTTTGACTGATTCTTGGTGCCTCATAGAGTCATTAGCTTCAATTTGGTTGATTCTAATTTTTAGCAAATTATTTTCCTCGGTTAGTTTTTGAAGCTCCTTTTCCACATATTCAGATTTCATTTTTAGTTCACATATCTTTCTTTTGTTGTTCTTGCCCTGCATAGTATGCTCTAATAGACTTTCTTGCCTTCCCCTTCTCCTTCTCAGCTTCTTTTTTTCCCATTGTGACTTCCTGTTTCTTAGTTTCTCAGGCTATTTGTTTAGGGCCTTATCCTTGACTTTGAATACTTCTGGGTGGCTAGTTTATAGCTAAGTCAGGGAAGTCAGTGAGGGATGTAGATGGGTAAGTGTGGGTGCCTCTGACCACTTCAGATTTCTGCCTCCATACCCCTGGGCTATAAGTAGGCTTTTGTTGGTGAGGTGAGGTGGGGCTTGTTGGGACCCCACCCTCTCTTCTCTTCAGACTCCTGGCTGTCTTAGTTACACCCCTTCTTGGAGACTCTTGAGCCTGGGGCTATTTCCATTAACTTGGGATTCCAATCTGGGTGGGAGACTTACATCTTTGGGTTTTCTGCTTCAGGAAGGAGGGATGGGAGGATTGGAGCAGCTAGAATTTACTTTGCCATTCCAGCCCCTGTATTATACAGGCAGGCAGTTTCTAAACTTCCAGGCTCGGGGTGGAATGCAGCCAGAGAAGCCGCTCTTTCCACAGAGGGCCCAACTCTCCTACCTGGCTCCAATGATCCTTCCCCTCCACGAGATGACTGTGATTCGTCCTCGGTAAGTCTGCAGACTGGGGCTTTTGCTCTCTCTGGTGTAGTCTGCTTGTCTGCTCTTAGGTCTGGGCTGTGCAGACCCCACTCACTCTGCGCTCGACCAGTCCAGACACATTGGGCAACCTCCTGGGCTGGACTCTGCTGTGCTCTGTCTTCCAGTGGGCTCCATCACTCCGGAATCCACTCAGATTCACTCTTTGAGACTTAGTGACCGAGGAGCTCAGCGAGGTTACTGCTTTCTTTCCTCCCTCTTGGCTCCTCCCTCCCCACATATTTTTCTTTTTAAGGGGCTACTTTTTTCATTGAAAAGCTTTTTCTATTTTCATAATTTTGATTTTAAAAGAATTAGTCATTTTATCTTCTACCTCTCTAATTTGGTTTTCAAAGTCCTTCTTGAGCTCTTCTAAGAATGCTTTCTGGGCTTGAGACCAGTTCATATTCCCTGTTGAGGCTTCAGCTGTGGGTGTGGAGTCAATGCTGTCTCCTTCTGAATTTGGTTCTTCCTTCTTGCAATAATAGGATTATATAGTCTTTGTCTTTCCAATCTGTCTTTTACCCATTTTGAGGCATGGCCTTAGTTATGCCCTTCCTGTAGGACTCCCAAGCCTTCACTATTTAAAAATTTTGCTCTGGGGCAATAATTTCTGTGTTTTGGGGGGGAAGGGGTGTTGGAGCAGCTAGAGTTCACTCTGCCATCCTGGTCCCTGGAAGTTCAGATAGGTGCTTTTTAAATTTCCAGGCTGTGTGTTGATAGTCCCAGGAGTAGCTGCTACCACTGCCATGGGCTCTGCATTTGTCTCTTACCCAGCTCTGACAGATCCCAGCCCTGTGGTGATAGGCCTGGGAAAGGCCCTTGTGGTTGGTGGATCAACTTGCTGCAGCACTGGCCTACTCTCCACCACATGCACCATGCCAGCCCACTCTCAGTAGTTTTTCAACTTCATGTAATTAAAATTATTTTATTTTTTTGTGGTTGACTCCATTTCTTATTTGGTTAAGAATACATCTTCTACCCTTAGTTATAAGAGTTATGTAACCTATTTCTCTTCTAAGGTGTTGGTCTAAGCCTTATTTCTGCCAGAAAGCTTTCCAGTTTTCACCACAGTTTTTATCAAATAAGAAGGGTTTTGGGTGGAGGAGAGTTGAGGGGATAATATGTGTTTTTCACTTTATCAAACATTCAATTATTGAGTTTCATTGGTTCTGATGCTACCTTGCCTAGTTTGTTCCATTGATCTCTCTCTCTCTCTCTCTCTCTCTCTCTCTCTCTCTCTCTCTCTCTCTCTTTAATCAATACCAGATGCTTTTTATGACTGCTGCTTTATAATATAGTTTGAGATCTGGAAGTGCTCTTCCCCATTTTCCCTGCTTCTTTTCACCATTTCCTTGATATTTTAGATATTTTCATTTTTTCCAGATGAATTTGGTTATTATTTCATAAAGTTCCACAAAGTATCCCTTTGAAAATTTTATTGGTGTAGCATTAAAAGTATAAATTAACTTTAGTAGTATTGTCATTTTTATTATATTGGTATGGCTTAGCCATGATCATTGAATGTTCCTTCAGATATTTAAATTGATCTTTGTTTTTGTTTGTTTGTTCATTTGATTTTTTTAAAGGAGCACTTTGTAATTGAATCAAATGCTAATGATTTGTGAGGGTTTATTTTGTAGCTTGCAACTTTGCTGAAGTAATTAATTGTATGAATTAGTATGTCTGATGATTTCCTAGGATCTTCCAAGATATCACCATATCATCAGCAAATAGGAATATGTTTATCCCCTCTTAATCTATCTTTATCCCTTCAGTTTCTTTCTTTTGTCCTATCATTTCAAAAATATATTAAATAATAGTTAAGAGAGTGGATATCCTTACTTCCCTGATATATTTATTGGAAAAGGTTCTAGTGTATCTCCATTGATTATGATGTTTGGTTTGGGTTTTTAAAAACTGCTTTTTATGATATTTAAAAGATCCCTCTATGTCAAAAGGAGGAAAAAAAATAGAAGAAAAGGTGAAATATTTCATTGGAAAAACAACTGACCTAGAAAACAAATCAAGGGTAGATAATCTAAGAATTACTGAACTAACTGGAAGTCATGACCAGAAAAGAGTCTGGACATACTCTTTCAAGAAACTGTCAAGAAAAATGTCCTGGATGTCTTAGACCCAGAAGGTAAAGTAGAAGTTGAAAGAATCCACTGATCTTCTCCTGAAAGAGATCCCAAAATGAAAACTCCTAGGAATATTATGACCAGGTTCCAGAGCTTCCAAGTCAAAGAGAAAATATTACAAGAAACCAAAAAGAAACAATTCAAATATTATAGATTCACAGTCAGGATGATGCAAGATTTAACACCTTCTACTTTAAATAGGACAGGGCTTGGAATATGATATTCTGTAGGACAAAGGAATTTGGACTATAACCAAGAATAACTTATCCAGAGAAACTGAGCATAATCCTTTGGGGGTGGAAATGGAATAATGAAATAGAGGGCTTTCAGGCATTTCTGATGAACAGATAAGAGCTGAATAGAAAATCTGACATTCAAACCCAAGACTCAAGAGAAGCATAAAAAGGTAAACATGAAATAAAAATCATAAGGGACTCAATAAGGTTAAACTCTTTACATTCCTAAATGGGAAAATTATATATCTACCTCCTAAAAGTTTTATCATTATACACACACACACACACACACACACACACACACACACACACACACACGATGTGTGTGTGTATATATATGTATATGTGTGTGTATACATATACAGTTGTATACAGAAATCTTTTACTCAGTAGAGGAATAGGAGGGAAAGGAGATAAGAAGAAAGTGGGGTGATAATAGGAGGATAAATTAAAGGAGGTAGTGTTTAGAAATAAAATAGAGTTTTGAGGAAGGACAAAGAGAGGAGAGAGAGAGAGAGAGAGAGAGAGAGAGAGAGAGAGAGAGAGAGAGTTAGAAGCTGGAGCTAAATCTATCTTGTTTCAGCTGAAGAAAAAAAAGGCATGGATAGTATTCATGATTGCAGACAAAGCAAAAGTAAAAATATAATTAAAAGATACAATCAGAGAAACTACATTTTGCTAAAAGGTACCATAGACAATGAAGTAATAAAAATTTTTACAGCAAGTTTCTCTGGTATAGGTCTTATTTTCCCAAATATAGAGAAAATGAATCTCTAAAAATAAGAGTCATTCCCCAATAGATAAATAGCAGTTTTCAGAAGAAGAAATCAAAGCTATCTATAGTCACATGAAAAAATGCTCTAAATCAGTATTGATTAAGGAATGCAAATTAAGATAACTCTGAAATATCACTTCACACCTGTTATAAATGACCAAAGTTAGAGGGGATAAAGGAAAATAGGTACACTAATATACTGTTGGTAGAGTAGTGAACTGATGTGACCATTCTGGAGAACAATTTGGACCTATGCCCAAAGGACTATAAAACTATGCATACGCTTTGACCCAGCAATAGCACAACTAGGTCTGTATTCCAAAACAATCAAAGGAAAAAGAAAAAGACCTCTAGGTTCAAAAATATTTATAGCATCTCTTTTTGTGGTGGCAATGAATTGGACATCAAAGAGATCCTCATAAATTGAGAAATGGCTGATCAAATTGTGGCATATCATTATAATGGAGCACTGTTGTGGTATAAGAAATGATGGGGGGGGGCAGCTAGGTGGCGCAGTGAGTAGAGCGTCGGCCCTGGAGTCAGAAGGACCTGCGTTCGGATCCGGCCTGAGACACTTAACGCACACCCAAACGAAAAAACCTAACCGTGTGACCTTGGGCAAGTTACTTAACCCCAATTGCCCTCCAAAAATTGCAAAAAAAAAAAAAATGAAATGATGAGGGGATGGTTTCAGAAAAGCATAGCAAGATCTATATGAACTGATGCAAAGTGAAGTGAAAAAAACAAGGATATCATTGTCCACAGTAGCAGCAATGTTATAACTATAATCAACTGTGAAAGACTTGGCTACTCTCATCAATAATAATCCAAGACAATTTTGAATGAGTCATGATGAAAAAATGCTATCCATCTCCAGAGAGAAAACTGATGAACTCTGAATACAAATTGAAGTCTAATTTTCTCACATTTTAGCCTTTTTTTAATATGGCTAAAATGGAAATGTGCTTTGCATGATTTCATATGTATAGCTGATATGATATAGCTTGCCTTCTCAGTGGCTGGGAGAGGGGGTAGGTGGAAGGGAGAGAATTTAAAACTCAAAATGTAAAAAGAAAAAAGTATTTAAAGTTAATAATTTTTTTTTAAAATAAGAAAGAAGTCAGGGTGATGAACAGAATCTTAGAAAAGTTATATATGTTAGACCTCTGGAGAAAATAGAATGAGAATAGAAAGGAGTATACATACCTTTTCCTCAGCTATACAAGACACCTTTAGGAAAACTGTTATTTGAACACAAAAACCTAACAATCAAATTCAGAAAAGAAGAATTATTAAATGCACCCTTTTCTTTTCTTTTACTTTTTCGAAGGGCAATTGGCAATTTCGAAGGGCAAAGTAACTTGCCCGAGGTCACACGGCTAGGTTTTTGTTTGTGTGTGTGTTAAGTGTCTGAGGTCGGATCTGAACTCAGGTCCTTCTGACTCCAGGGCCGACGCTTTACTCACTGTGCCACCTAGCCACCCCAAAATGCACCCTTTCCAAAATAACTGTGGGCAATATAAAATACTTGAGATTTTACCTGCCAAGACACATAGAATCTACATGAATACAATTACAAAATACTTAATACATTTCACATATATAAAGACAGATCTAAACAATTGGATAAATATTAATTGCTCATGGGTAAGCCAAGCCTACATAATGAAAACGATAATGTTACCTAAATTAATTTACTTATTCAGTGCTATGCCAATAAAACTATCAGAGAATTAATTTACAGAAATTGAAAAATAGCAAAATTCATCTAGATTCTACAGGAACAAAAGTTTAAAAATATCAAGTAAAATTTTAAAAATGGAGGTAGATAGTTTAGCAACATCAGGTTTCAAACTATGCTATAAAGCAGTAATCATCAGAACAATTTGGTACTAAGAAATAGAGTGGTTGATTAGTGGGATGGATTAGGACAGGGGTGGGGAACCTGCAGCTGTGCTCCCCACCCCCGGGTTAGGCACACAGTACACAGAAGTAAAGGAACACAGTAATCTAGTGCTTGATAAACCCAAAGATCCAAACTTTGGGGGCAAGAACTTACTGTTCACTGGGAAAACTAGAAAGTGGTCTGGCAGAAGCTAGGCATAGCCCAATATCTCATACCATATGCTAAGATAATGTCAAAATAGGTACATGATTGAGACATAAAGAGTGATATCTTATGAAAATTAGGTAGCCATGGGGGGGTGGTTAGTAGATTCAGATTAGTAATTAGTTAGGGTTAGTAGATTCAGATCTACTAATAAGGGAATAACAAATGAGATAAGGTGGATCAGGGGAGGTAAAATAATTCTGGTTACATGAAATTAAAAAGCTTATTCACAAACAAAACCAATGGAGTTAAAATTAGAAGAAAAGTAGGAAGTAGGGGGAGGAGGGGCTTACAGGAAGTTACTCTGATAAAGGCCTAATTTCTCAAATATAAAGGGAACTGAGTCAAATTTAGAAAAATAAGGGCTCTTCCCCAATTGAAAAATGGTCAAAGAATTTGAACAGAAATCAAAGCTATAAACAGGCATATAAAAATGTCCTAAATCATTAATGATTAGAAAAATGCAAATTAAAATAACTTTGAGGTACGACTTCATGTCTTCCAGATTGGCTAGCATGACATAAAAGGAAAATGAGAAATTATGGAAAGGATATGGATAAATAAGGTACACTAAAGCATTGTTGGTAGAACTGTGAACTGGTCCAATCATTTTGGAGAAAAATTTGGAATTATGTCCAAATGACTATAAAACTGTGCATACCTTTTGACCCAGCAATACCACTGCTATGTCTGTATCCCAAAAAGATTAAATAAAAATGGGAAGGACCTACATGTACAAAAATATTTATAGAAGCTTTTTTTTATGGAGGCAAAAATTGGAAATTGAGGAGATGTCCAAGTTGTAGAGTATGATTATGATGAAAGATGAAAGCTATAAGAGATGACAAGTGGAATGGGTTCAGGAAAATCTAGGAAGACAAACTGGTTCAAAATGAAGTGAGCAAAACCAGGAGAACATTGTACACTGTAACAATGATCAACAGTGAAAGAACTAGCTAATCCAATCAAGACAATGATCCTTGAAAATTCCAAAGAACACATACTAAAAAAATACTATCCTCCTCCAGAGAGGGGTATTGATGGAATCTGAGTGCAGAGTGAAGCATATTTTTTGTCACTTTATTTTTATGTTGTTTTTGGTTTTTGTTTTTTTGCAACATGGTCAACATGGAAATATGTTTTGTGTGACTTCACTTATATAATGGTTATCATATTGCTTGCCTTCTCATTGGGGAGGGGAGGGGCTAGAGGGACAAAAATAATTTGAAATTGAAAATGTAAAAATTGGGGCGGCTAGCTGGCGCAGTGAATAGAGCGCCGGCCCTGGAGTCAGAAGGACCTGAGTTCAGAGCCGGGCTCAGACACTTAATCCACACAAACAAAAACCTAGCCGTGTGACCTTGGGCAAGTTACTTAACCCCAATTGCCCTAAAGGGGCGGCTAGGTGGCGCAGTGAGTAAGAGCACCGGCCTCGGAGTTTGGATGACCGGAGATCAGATCCGGCCTCAGAAAATGAGCACCCACGCATAAATAATGACTAGCCGTGTAACCTTGAGCAAGTTACTTAACCCCAATTGCTTTTAAAAAAAAAAAAAAAGAAAGAAAATGTAAAAATTAATATGCATTAAATAAATGAATGATTAAAATTTTTTTAAGTCTCCATTTGGTCCTATTTCTTTTGTTTGTGGTCCCTGAATCAATTACTATTTTTACTGTACCATGGTCTGTAAAGAATGTATTTCCTATTTTTGCCTTTTTATATTTATTTGCAATATCTCTGCGCCCTAATATGTGGTCAATTTTTTTTAAAGTTCCATGTGGTGCTGAGAAATAGAAATATTCTTTTGCTGTCACATTTAAAATATGCCTTTTAGTTTTAGTTTAAAAGTTAAACTCTTCTAGTTTACTCTAGAGTTTCTCCAGCAATTTGTTCAACTCCCTGTTTTTTCTTTTGTTTATTTTTCAGTTAGACATTCAAAAATGAGAGAGGGGTATTGAAGTATTGGGTCACTATTATTTTACCGTCTATGTCTTCTATGTTCAGCTATTTTAGATGCCAAGGCATTTGGATTATATAAGTTTATTAATAATGTTGACTTGTCACCTATTGTTTTTTAATGATAATGTAGTTTCCTTGTTTATCTTTTTAAATTTTTGAATATTTGTTTTTGCTTTGACAGATAGTATGATTACAGCTCCTGCTTTTTTTTTATTTACTTGATGCATAGTAATTTTTTTTCTATTCCCTCAGTTTTATTTTGTGTATATTTTTGTTTTTTAAATGTGTTTTTTTTCTAAGCAGCAGATTGTAGGGGTTTACTTTCTTATCTAATCCGTCACACTTTTTAGTTTTATTTAATTATTTAGTCCATTCACATTTAAAGTTATGAGTTAGATGTATATTTTCCTCCATTTGCTTCTAATGTTGAGTTTTTAAGTTATGATTTTTCTTTTTTCCATGGTAAATATGGTTTTCTGTCTCTTCAATTACTTTAGCTTAATCTTTTTTAAGGTGGCACTATTCTCTTCATAACTCTTCCCCAATTTCCCAAATGCTGCTTACATTTTATCCCTTTCCTTTGGAATTTCACTTATTAATTCCTTTTTCTTTTCTACTTTGATTTGGTCATTTAATACTTCCCCTCTTTGTTAGTCAAGTAGATTCCCCCTTCCTTTCCTCTCCTTCAACTTCAAGTCCTGTTCATTAGCAATTTTAAAAATTTCATCTTTGCATCCCTTTCTAGAAAGGATTCCTCTCACTCTCTTCATTCTCATGTATCCTTTCTTTCTTTCTACGCTTGAGCTCCATTCTCTGGTTCGTAACTGCTACAATTATCTAGTTCTTCTCTATTCTCTGTATTCCTCATAGAACCAAACCTCCAAGGTATCCATTCTGGACCCTCCCCTCTAAGCAGTTTCTGCCACTGCCTTATAAAACTTGCTCCACTGATTCCTCTTTTCCATCATACCTCACTCCCAAAATAATGCCAGGTCCTGTAAGTGACATAGAGGATACTACCCCACAATAGGATTTCCTCCTTCCCACATGTCCCTTATTATTCATTCTACCACTGATCTATACTCCCCCCTGCCCCCAATTACTTTCTTTTCCATTTGCCTCAAAATTCTTCCCTGGGTCTATGACCTCTAACTTTTCTAGGTGCCAGTTTTCCCTAGAAGTTCCAGCTCCCCCACTCCTGAGGTAGGATAAATAGTTTTTTTTAATATACTAAATCCCCCAGTACAATATTCCCATCTCTCTTCACAAAACATCTCTCTTCATCCATAGGCACATTCATTAGTGGAACCCCCTCCCACTACCAAAACAAGATCTACCTCCTTCTCCTTCTCTTTACATTCCTTCCTCTCTTTTCTTCACCCACTTCCCTTTAGGATCTTCTTCTTCCTAAGGGTAATAGTAATGAAATTTGAAGATCCTTTTGTATTGCTAAGCTGAGAGATACCTAGCACCTAGTTTCAAATTAAAGAAACAGAAGGCATGAACCCCTGTTACTGACATAACAGGAAGGGCCTGAACAGGGAACCCCTGTTGCTGACATAACAGGAAAGGGCTGAACAGGGAGAAGCAATACTGTATATAAGGAAAAACCCCAGCTGGGAAAGTCAGAATTTCCTGGGAATGTGTGGTGCAGAAGCTTCTTCTGAGAGCCAGTGAAGCTGCTGAGGACTTCTGAAGGCCAGCCAAGCTGCCGAGGACTTCTGAGGGCCAGTTGGAGCTGCTGAGGCTGCTGAGGATTTCCTGAGGGCCAGCTGGAGCTGCTGAGGACTTCTGAGGACCAGTAAAGCTGCTGAAGACTTACAAGGGCCAGCCGGAGCTGCCCAGAAGAGGCATGTTGGTACTTTGTCTGTTTGTAGCTTTGTTAAGCCTTCACTTCCCAGGAAGAGACTGTGAAGGATTTAAGGTGAACTAGACACTGCGAGCTTCAGTGTGGAACAGGAACTGCATGGAGAGTTGGACAAGGAGCTGGGAGCTGTCTGCCTTTGAACCCAGGTGACAGTTTGGTGAATTCAGATAGGAGATGGGACCAAGGAAGGGAATTCATGAAAGCTGAAAGCCTGCCCCAAGTCAAGATGAAAAGACCTCTCTGTGAATAGTGAGTAGTGACTGACCCTGATGTAAGATTTTGCTTTGGGACTTACTTTGGGAAGAGTTGTGTGATTTGGCCAGATGAGACTCTGGGCAGCCATTGAGGCCCCCCCGCCAGCTTTGAAAACCCAGATGTTGGTGCTTCCCTCTCTGGTAATTAACTAGATATGGATTAATAAATGGTCAGATAGCTGGAGGCCCTGTCTGCTGGATTGTGTTACTTTCTGTTTGTACCTCCAATGCTCTGGGAGGAGTTAGATAGTCTTGGGACTTGGGATTGAGCTCTATTTTGAGCCCAAAAGAATGTCTTTCCCCATTCCCTCTGTTCCTCTGCTTTCCTACAGAAATCTTTTGCAACCCAGAACGTTGTCATGGCACTGACCACTAAGGCTCTAATAAACTAGAACCCAGGTCTCCACGGCACTGGGAACAGGTAGGGAGGAGCTTATCAAGGTATAGGATTGGGTTTTGTTGCAATTGCATGGGTTAGGCACCTGGGTCATCTAATGCAGTCTTGCTGCCAGTATCATGGTGGGCAGTGGAAGGGGGTTAATATGTGAACTCAGGGTAGATGTCATTTTATGGTTTGTTTGGGTTTTTTTAACCCTTTGGGGGGTTCCAAGTATCTTAGACCATGGAGACAGCTGAAGTTACATTACCTTTCATGCATAATTTCTATTTTGGAGAGGTTTCAGACATCATGAGGATAGGAGAAAATGTCTAATTCTCTATCTTGTTGGTCACATGCCTCAGACATTTATATTTTTTGTGTACTTTATGTCTACTTATAAGTGTCCATATCGCCTCCCCAAGCACCTTGAGAATTTATGTTTCATTTTTGTCTCTATATCCACAGAGCCTGGCACATAGTAGGCACTTAATAAATGTTTATTGATCAATTGATGGATTCTGAATAGTTACAGTTCATCTCTAGTATTTAACTATGTTCTCAGCTTTAGATGATTCCAAATATAATTATATTCATTCAGCAACCCTGGTTCCCCCTGTCCTTCCCTGAGTCTATGTGTCCTATGTACACTTGCACATAGCTGCCAGAAACTTTGTCAGCACTCAATATACATTAAAGAAGGAGGAGGAAGAGCATGATGGAAAAGCCATGGCCAAACCAGAGAAAAGTCTTTACCAGGAATGTGTGTGTGTGTGTGTGTGTGTGTGTGACTTAGAAGAATACTGCCTCTCTCCAGAGATTGATTTTGGGGTCACTGGGCCCCAGACATCAGGAGAGAAATCATGCCCAGTTTTGGAAACTTGCTACACACACACACACACACACACACACACACACACACATTCTTTTCTACCACTCACCAGAGGCACAGTATCAAGTGTTGGCACTGCAAACATGGTGGTGGAGAGAGAAATTGTCTGCAGTTGTTGCTAACCAGGAACAGATGGAGGGTGAAGAACACCATGTACTAGTGGGATGGGGGAAAGAACATGTTCCTTCATCTAATTTGGGACACGTTTGAGTGTCCTCAATTAACGGATCATAGGTCAAGAAGAAAGAAGCATAGATACAAAGTATAGACTCCCACTGTGGACAGAGGTGATGTAGTGGAAAGGCTCCTTAGGTCAATGATCTGGCTTAAAAAATACTCAAGCCAGGTCGTGGCTAATCATGGCTACTTTGTATTTAAAGGCTATATCCTTCAAGGTCTACAAACCATATCAGCCAACTCTTCCTGCTGGAAAAGTGGGTAGCGTGCTAACTCAAGGCAGAGGTTTTCATTTAGATGATTCTGTTGGGCACATTTTAAAAATAAATATATTTTATTGATCTCTCGTTTTTTAATATTTACCTACATTCCCAAAATATCTCTCTCCCCTCTTTTATCCCATCCCAGAGAGCTATCCCTTATAAGAAAGAATAAAAAAAGGGGGGGGGGAATAGTTCATCAAAAATAACAAATTTACAAGTTATTCCCTAACTGATAAAAGGTCAACGGATATGAACAGGAAGTTTTCAGATGAAGAAATTTAAGTCATCTATAGTCATATGAAAAAATGCTCTAAATCCCTATTAATTAGGATATACAAATCAAAACAACTCCGAGGTACCACATCATATCTATGAGATTGACTAATATGACAAAACAGGAAAATGATAAATTTTGGAGAAGATGTGGGAAAATTGGAACACTAATGCATTGTTGGTGGAGTTGTGAACTGATCCAACCATTCTAGAGAGCAATTTGGAACTATGCCCAAAGGACTATAAAACTATACATATCCTTTTATCCAGCAATATCACTTCTCAGTCTGTATCCCAAAGAGATCATAAAATTGGGAAAAGGACTCACATATACAAAAATATTTATAGCAGCTCTTTTTGTGGTGGCCACAAATTGGAAATTGAGGCAACATCCATCAATTGCAGAGTGACTGAACAATTTGTGGTATATTAATGTAATGCTCTGTAAGAAATGATGAGGAGGCCAACTTCAGAAAAACCTGAGAAGACTTATATGAACAGATGCTGAGTGAAGTGAGCAGAACCAAAAGAACATTGTACACAGTAACAGTCAAATTGTGCAATGACTAATTTTTATAAACTTGGATCTTCTCAGCAAGTCCAGGATCTAAGATAACTCTAAAAGGCTCAAAATGAAAAATGCCATCCACATCCAGAGAAAGAACTATGGAATCTGAATGCAGATTGAATCATGCTATTTGCCCTTTTTCTGTTATTCTTGTTGTTATTGTTTTGTTTTTTCTTTTTCATGGCTCCTTCCATTGGTTCTAATTCTTTACAATATGACTATTGTGAAAATATATTTAATATGAATGTATATGTAGAGCCTATATCAGAATGAACACTGTTGTGGGGAAGGGGAGGGAAGAAGAGAGGGGGAGAACATTTAAAACTCAAAAACTTATGGAAGTGAAGTGTTGGAAACTAAAAATAAATACTTAAAAATCTTTTTTTAAACCTAACAAATTAAAAATCTATCTTATTCTGTGTCCTATATCCATAGTCCCCCACCTCTACAAAGAAAAGGAGAGGTGCCTGTTTGTCCTTCATTTTTGAAGAGGACCAATGACATCACTGGTTAATGTCTTGACTTGTACAAGAATTGAAGTGAGACAGAGTTGTGCAAAATAGTTAGCCTCATTCTCTTTTCCTGAGTCATTGGAGTCCAGTGGCAGGAGAAAAGTAAAGATGATTGGTAATGGTCCAGGATGCAGTGGATGACCTTGGTGTCTTCATTGTCTGATCAAGCTCTAAATGCTCCATAGTATCTGCTTCAGCTGCCTTCGTGGTTGTTGGAACAAAATGTTTTCATCCATCTATTCCACTGTGGAAAGTCTTCACATGCTTGGGGTAGACATCACTCTAACTCACCAACAGGTTTGAAGCCTGTAGGTTACCCTCAACCTGTTATTCAGGGGGACTAGCATCTTTTGTGTGAGGTCTTATTGAACCCTTCTCAGGGCTGTTCATTCACCTTTGGGGTCCACCTGATTGACCCAACTCTCACCTGTGGCTCCAAAAAGCTGTAGCATACACAGTGGCCACACCCCATTAAGTAGTAGGAGGAGAAAGAGAAGGAGAAGAAGGAAGTGGAGGAGGAGGAGGAAAAGGAAGAGAAAGAAATATTTATTATTATTACTATTATTATTAATAGCTAGCATTTATATAGCTTTTTAGGGTTTACAAAGAGATTTAATGATATTATGTCATTTTATCCTGTAGGTTAACCAATCTATCTCCTTTTATAGATGAAGAAGATGATGCCCAGAGACAGTGACTTGTCCAGTCACTAACAGTCATTAACACAGGGAGTTAATACCAGAGTTAGATCTGGAACCCAGGGGCTCTGACTCCATGCTCAGTGCTCTTGAAGGAAGAGCTAGAGTTGAGTTAAAAGAGAAGAAATAGCAACCAGAACCTCTTCTCTCCCCATTTACCTATCAAGTGAGCAGGAAAAAATTTCCAAAATCAGTCATTTCTACTTCAGTGTGAAATTGTCAAACCCCAGAGGCACTTGAATTTTCAGCTTTCTCTTTTACAGGATATTATAGGAAATCTTTTCCCTCTTAGAGGAATTTCATGCATAAGTAAGACCTGAAGGAGTTAATTTGTGGGACAAGGGTCTTTCTAGGTGACTCAGAAACAGGATCATGTAGGCAGCCATTTACAAGATTTCTGACTAACTAGAAGGGAAACAGCCCTCTGGATTCACATTAGGTAATGTCAATTCAATTCAATTCAACAAACATTTTTGAGAACCTACAAGGCTGAGGATTCAAAAAGAAAAAAAATTATAGTATATATTCTAGGAGCTTCAAGCCTAATGGAAGCAGTGGAGTAGATACAGCATAATACACAAATAAATATGATGCAAGATAGAAAACAACAGGGACAATGGTAACAGAAATTCAGTATAAGACAAGTAAGAAAATAGAAAAGAAGTCTCAAGGTATTCAGGTCACCCGGTTTAGACAAACTACATCCCAGAGTATTGAAAAGAGTGTCAGGTGTGACTGCTGAGCCACTATTGAGAATCTTTGAAATAAAAATGAGAAAGGGAGTGGCATCACAGATTGAAGAGAGGCAAATATTATCCCAATAATTCTTTTAAACCAGATCTGAAGACCACAACCTAATAATCTTGACCTAGATTCCTGGTGGCATAATTTTAAAATGTCTTATTAAAGGGACAACATTAGAAAGGACATCAGTGGATAGTCAATGTGGTTTCATCAAGAATAGGTAATAATGAATTGACCTCATTTTGTTTCATTACAGAGTGACTAACTAGGCTAGAACAGAGAAATCCCATAGCTATAGTATACCTATATTTCAGTAAAGAATTTAGCAAAGTCTTATGCTTTCTTAGCAGAAAAGATAGAAAAATGTGAACTGATGACCATGATTATGCAATTACCTGACTCAGAAATGGAATAAACTGAATGACAGGACATAATAAGTAGTCATTAATAGGTTGGTATCAGTTTGGGAGGTCTCTGGTATACTTCCAAGGAAATGTCCTTGGTCCTGTGGTGTTTAACATCATTAGCAATATTTGGATATCTTATCTTAAATGTTTTCTATTCTTATTGACATGCTTTGTTTTTATATCACCTTTCTTTCCTGATATAGTCCTCTCAGAAAACCACCCCTTCAGATGAAAAACAAACAGAAAAAACTAAATCAACAAGTATTTATTAAGTTCCTACTATGCACCAAGTACTTAGTGCTAGTGAAACAAAGAAATGCAAAAAAATCTTATTTTTTTTAGAAGTCAGCAGTTTAATGGTGGAGACTACATGCAAACAATGACATACAAACAAGATATAGAGAGGATAAATTTAAAATAATCAGTGACTTGAAAGCATTAAGATTAAGGAGAATGGGGAAGGTCTTTCTTTAGAAAGTAATGTTTTAGGACTTAAAGGAAGTCAGGAGATGGCTAGAAGGATGTACATGGGGACAGCTATTGAAAATGTGCAGAGTCAGGAGATGGAGTAGCTTGGGTGAGGAAAAGCAGTGAAAGAGAGTGTATAGGGGAGGAAGAGGAAAAAGGGAGGGAGGGAGAGGATGTGAGAGAATGGGAAAAGAGTGAAGGAAAGAGAGCAGGATGCAGGGAGGGAAGGAGAGAGAAGATGACAGAGAAAAAAGAGAGAAAGGGGGAGAGAGACAAATACATAAAGATGGAGGTAGGGAGAAAGAAGAGTTGAGAGAGAGAGAGAGAGAGTGTGGATGGGATGGAGAGAGAGACAGAGGTAGAGAGGGAGGGAATGAAAGAGAGAAAATGTAGGGGAGTAAGAGAGAAGAAGGAGAAATTAAAAGTGGAAAAAGAAGCAATGATTAAGGAGACAATCTGTTGGAGGAGACAGGGTGAAATAGGATCACTTGTACCTGGCAAAAAGCAACCTCTTCATAGGAGAAAGGAGTTAAAGAAGATATAATAAAAGAAGGCATCTGAATAATTGGAGAAAAAGAGGAGAGAAAAGGGAGCTCTTAGCAAATAGCCTCATTTTTTTCAGTGAAATATGAAGCATCATTCTCTGCTGAAAGAGTGGAAGGAAAGGAAGCATTGAGATGTTTGAGGAGGGATAAAAAATATTTGGGAGAGCTATTATGTTAGGTTGAATAGTGAGTTAGGGAGGTATACAAAGATTGTCTTACTGCAGTGAGGGTGAAATGAGATTACATTACAAATTTATAATGAACCCAGTCAGCATGGTTTCATGAGTTTCTCTACCTTCGTTCAGTGGCAATGTTGGAAGTGGGAATTTCTCTTCAAGGTAACATCTACCTAATAAAGACCATTCTTTTGGTCCAGTTACTCATCCTATTCTAAATCTACCTAATACTATGATTATCTACCCTGTATCTCTCTGACTTGTCCATAAGGATAGTATAAATCTAAATGTATTATGTCTATGGCCTTCCCTGATTTACAAGTCAAGTAGCCCTGTTATTTATTATTATTATATTACATATTATATTATATATAATGTTATAATATATATCATATGTTATTATTATTATTATAAAGAAATGAGGTTAGTCTGACATGACTTCTTGTTGAATAAGTTACACAGGCTCTTGATGACCACTATGGTTTTCCTTTCTAAATGTTTATGAGTTTTACTAATGTTATTATTGTTTTTATTATCAACATCATAACAAAATTGAATTTTATAGTCTACCACTGTTCTGAATTCCCAAACTCAAGTGTAGCTCATTATCCCATAATTTGCAATCTAAATTCTCCTCCCTTTTTGAAAATTGAGATATTTGCTCTTTTCCAGTTCTGTGATATCTCTTCTATTTACACACTCTTGCAAAAATCATTGAAAGCATATTAGTAGGGGTTGGTAGGTGGAGCAATGAATAGAGCACTGGCCCTGGAGTCAGGAGGACCTGAGTTCAAATCCAGCTCAGACAATTGACACAAAACTAGACGTGTGACCCTGGGCAAGTCGCTTAACCCCAATTGCCCTACATTCCGCTCCAAAAAAAAGCATATTAGTAGTAGTACCCACTGGTTCTTTCCATATCACAGGAGGTAGTTTGTTCAGCCCTGGTGCTTTGGATTCATTTAGCAACTTAGGTGCTCTCTTATCATCTCCTCACTTATATATTGGTTCTCAACTCTTTGTTGCTCATATATTTCATCCTTAAAAATCAAAAATGTGTTATCTTGGAAGAAAAATAGAACCAAAATAGGAGTTCCATAGTTCTAACTTCTCTCCATTTTCCATTATCATTGTCCCATCCACCCTGCAAAGTCATCCTCTGTACCTCTGAATGAAGATCCAGAGTCTGCATGTTTAGAGTAAACCAAAGGGTCAGATCAGAGTCCAGAATCCAGGTTCAAGGCTTTATGCACCGTGGAAAGCCAGAAGCTTCCCTGGACCAGTAAAGTGGCAGAGAGCTCTATCTACACTACAGGAAAGGTTGTCAAGTGAGCTCAGGAAACCAAGCTAAGGATTTACACCTGGTGTAAAGAGCAAGAGGAAAACAAGGCAAGTAATTTGATTCTGTTAAATTCAACAAGCATTTATTAAGTGCTTACAATTGCCAGGTACTATGCAAGGCAATGTGAATATAAAGAACAAAATGGAAATTGACACCTCCTCAGAACTCTTGTCTAAATCTCCCTAGTAGGGGAATGATTTCCTGTTTAATACATAAAATCACAGAATCTCAAGAGTTGGGAGGAACCTCAGAGGACTTCTAGGCTAACTCCTACCTGAACAGAATCCCCCACCACATCATCATGCCTGACAAAGGATAGACAAAGGACTGAATGAGATAACAGAGGTACTCACAGCTCTTCAGTATACTCAGTGCCCTCTGCCAAAAATGAACTCCTCCCCAAACCTCCATTTAAGGAGGGGGCTCAGGCAAGCAACCTCTTCATTTCTTGCCTGACTATAGTTCTTTGGACTTTATCATACCCTGTGCTAGATGCCTTCCCCCACGTTCTCTTTTCAAATTCCTTTTGTGTGTTGTCTTCCCTATTGGATTATAAGTTCCTAGGATGCAAAAACTTTCTTTTTTCATATTTGTATTCCCAGCACTTAACAAAGAACCTAGCAAATAGTAGGTGCTTGATGAATATTAAATGTCTGACTGGCAGCCATAGAGGTCCCATTAGCTACCCATTCTGCTTCTGGGCAGCTGTTAATGATAGGTCAATGGTCTTCTTTATGTTTTTTAGATGTGTACTATTCAGGAATGTGTTTTGCTAGAGAGAGAGAGAGAGACAGAGAGAGACAGAGAGAGAGAGAGAGAGAGAGAGAGAGAGAGAGAGAGAGAGAGAGAGAGAGTTCCCAGGAAGCAGGGGGATATAGGAAGGAGATAAAATAAATTTTTGTTCATGGGAAAAAATTAAATAAAAAAGTTTTATTTTATGTTGAATTGAACTTTTGTTTTCTGAAAATGTCATTTATTTATCAATGGGAAGAACCATTCAATTTAACAAATCAATGAATCAGCAAGCATTTATTAAGCACTTATTATATGTTGGGTACTATGCAAAGCATAAGCACAGAGGATCCACAAACAAAAAAGAAAGAAAATTCCTGCTCTTAAGGAATTTATATCCGTGGTTAATAAATATTTAAGTACCTATTACAGGCAATGACATGAGGAACTACAGCTATTCCCTGGCATGAGTCTTCTAGCTACCAAGTAAAGCAACCTAACTTTTCCAAGCCTTTGGTTTCTACTGACCCAAAAGCTAGGGGTAAAGTTGTTTCCAAAGGGTCAGATATGAGATCCTGTCCCCAGTAAATGTTAAGATGGTAATATGGCAAATATTATAGTAAATATAGTAACCATTAAATGATAGATACTAAGAGCTAACTTGATGATTATTTCATCTATACATGTAGAGGCAGGGTTGTATAGTAGAATCACCACCAAGCTATAAACCAGCTAATCTGGCTCATATTATATTATTATAGTCCTGCTTCAACCTCAGTTTATTCATCTGCAAAATGATGGGGGTGACTTAGATGACCTCTGAGGTTGCTTTCAACTCCGTGAAGTCACTTTCTCACTCTGGGCTCTTTCCCAATTTGTCCAATGGGAGGGAGAAGATGTGAGTGTGATAAGCATGATAGAAGAGAAAGAGGACCAGACTGGATTCTGATCCCAGCTCTGCCATAGTCACTTGTATTCCCTGGGTCTCAGTAAATGAGGCACTGGATTAGATGGTCTCCAAAGGCTCTTTTAAGTCGAACGTTCTAGGATTCACCTTGGGTGAATTGTTTGTCAATTTTTTAATCTACAAAATAGGAATGATAATCTCTATCTTACTAACCTTTAATCAACAAGTCTTTATTTATTGTCTACTATGCTTCAGGCACTGTCCTAGGTGCTGAGGAAGGAAAGATAGAAACAAAATTGTCCCTGCCTTCAGGGAGTTGACATTCTATAAGGATATAATGAGATTATATATTTGAGAGCATGTTGAAAAGTATAAACTGCTATACAAATATTAGAGGTTATTTATTAAGTGCCTACTATGAGCCCAGTCTCATACTAAGCAAAATACATTAGAAGAAGCCAACATAGAAACCTATATTCTAGCTGTTAAAAGAGCATGTCCCATAACAGAGCATTTTAGAAGCAGACAGGAACTTTTAAATCATCTAGTATCACACCCTCATTTTACAGATAACAAAACTGAAGCCTGAAGAAGGAAAAGTCCAATAACAGGAAATAACTTCCTAATGGAGCCTGGATTTGAACCTGAAGAACCTGATTTACAATCCCAGGTTCTCTCCATCATGCCATTCTGTCTTCTACCTGATGGCATGGTATAAAGAAGTGCCATGAGAAATGAAAAAAGAGCTTGCTCATGAATGCAACAACTTCTTGGTGGACTCTCAGTGAGTTTTTGGGAGATGAGCCTTCAGAAAAATCAAAGCTTTAGCACCACCTAGTGAAACTATGCCTAATCTTAGAGAAAAGCCCCTTCTAGGACAGCCTGAGCCCATCATCATGATTCCCTTGTTCCAAAGAGACATCAGGCCTATTGTGATGCCCTTCTTTTTTCTCTAGGATCTTATAAACTATCTACAGGTCATTGGAAACTTAGTGTTGGAAAGGATTATTGAGGGTCTCAGAGGTTAATACAACTCCGTAATGAAGGTTTTATGAGAGAAAGAAGGTGAGAACACAGAGGACTGTTCATTTACCAGAGTCCTGGTGTTTTGGAGTGGGGGGCAGCCTTCTAATGGTATCATCCTAAGATGGCCTCTAGGGGGCCTTTACCTCTCTTACTCCCTCTAACAGAATGTAAGATCTTTGAGGACAGAAATTGTTTTGTCTGGGGGTTTTTTTATCCGCCGTGACTTGCACGTAGGTAGATGTTCAATGAATGTGTATTGAATTGTCTCCTGGGCAAGTAGACTCCCTGGCTAAGGGCAGCCTGCCTGCAGTGTAGATCCTCTGGATCAGTCTTTTCCCCCTGAATCTCCTTGACATGGAAACTCAATATACCAGGACATGGGATCAGTGCATGACATTCCCCCCCTTTCCTGTTATATCAGAAGGAAATGTAGGATATGGGGGATATGCATGTATATAAATCACTAAACTCTTCCCTGTTTTTGTTGTTGTTGTTGTTTTTAGGAAAAAACGCCACGAGAACATATAGCTCCTCAACCTGGGACATTAGTTCTCCACACATAAATCCAACCCACTTCCTACTGCCAAGTCCCGTCTTCTTCTTGAAGCCTCCCCGGCAACTCTGATCCAGCCTTAGAGCCTAATGCTGCAGTCTCTTGAATTGTCCTCCTCAGGGCCAGCACAGTGCAGTGAAGGCCTGGGGTCAGAATACTTGAATTCTAGTCACCTCTTTGACTGTGATTCCGACTCTGGCTCCATATGTAGCCTAGCCCAGGCAGGGCCTCAGTTTCTTGAACCTTTGAATTCCAAGGGCATTCCTCCTGGGCACGTCTATAAGGCACAAATCCCACCCTTGCCTAGGACTTGGGGCTAAAGAGTCCCAAGCAAGGCCAGCAAGCAGGAACGCCTATTGTGAATGGCTTGTCCTTCTTTCGCTCCCCTTTTTTTGTAGAAAAGGACACTCCGGAAGGCTAAGATGACAGCTGGTCCCCGGCTCAGTCCAAAGTGCCGTTCCTATGCAAACGCCGTTCCTGTGAGTCATACACTGCCCTCAGCGGCTTCGAGCAAGATGGACAGGCAGGCTGGAAAATCTGTTTCACAGTCCCTGCTACACTGTCTGCCCAAGGAAGCTCTGGCCAGCCCCACTCCACCCCCTGCCCCCACAGAACACAAGACCTCCCCAGCCAGCCTACCCCAATCTCATGGGGTGTGGCAGCAAGAACCAGCAATCAGGGCATCCTAGGTTCCAAGGACAGTGGTGCCACTAATCAACCCCACGAACTTAGGCAAGTCCCTTTCCTTCCCTAGGGCCCTATGTGAAATGAAGGGGCTGGATATGCTGGTCTCTGAGGAGGATTCCAGCTCTAACATCCTATGGCTCTATCTTAATTGCAACAGAATCAGTCCAATTTGGGATATGTTGCTCTGGCTGAAAAACCAGGTCAAGAGGGAACAAATTTTCCCAGAAATTATCAACCTTTGCCCCTGTGCTTGCTCACAGATCTGACAGTGGGAATCCCATTAACACATACCAGGCACAGCAAAACTAAGCTAGAGAATGCTAGTTGTATTATTAGAGGGTTGAGAAAGATGTTAATCGACTAAATGTTTCTCAGGAAGCTGTTATTCCAAATTATGTTAAACCAATGACTGCTCAGCAAGCAGAAGGCACTTAACCAAAGACTTGGGGCTCATCGGGAGTCTTTTGGAGCAAAAAAGATCAGGGTCAGATTCCCTATAGTGCTGGCTGCAGGAAAACATGGAAGGTGCCTTCAGTTCTAATAATTTATTTGGAAATTATGAAAACCAATAAAGTTCCAAGCATTTAGGGATGAACTCACTGATACTTAATCAGTAGCAGATGTTGCTGGAGGGTGTGGGCCGCCATTTCTGAAGCATATGGACTTTTTTCATGTTCATACTTTAAAAATTCTTTAGAAACATATTTAGGTTTTCTGGGGAGCAGGCTTCACTGGAACATTTGTGAAACTGTTCAGTTTCTTTTCCCTAATATGGGTTTGGATTCACTTCTCTCTAGTCTTTGTGGCCAATTAGCCTCACAAACCTTAGTGTGATCACTAGTCTAATTCCAGGATTAAAGAGTCCCAAATCATCCTTAAAGATTCAGTTCAATGCCTGCCTCTTGCAGGAAACCTTCTTGGATTGCTCCAATGTATACTGGACCTTCCCATATCTGAATTCCTACAGCAAAGTCAATGCTATATGATAACATTTAAGTTTTACAAAATACCTTATAAACTTATCTCACTTGGTCTTTACAATAACCCTGGGAGTTAGGGACTAAAGGCATCACTTTTACCATTTTATAGATAAGGAAACTGAGGCTCAGAAAGAATTGAGCCATCTGCCCATGGTCACAAAGCTTTTATGCATTGGAGATAAAATTTGGAGTCAAACCTGCCCCATTTTCCATTAGAATTTATTTTTTCTCTAGTAGATTCAACATTACTTTTTAAAAATGTTTATTGGATGCCCGTTATAGATTCAACTCTGTGCTAAGAAAACAATTTCATGTGTATTAATCTTATTGAGAAGTGGCATGGTATAGTGTGGTGATGCCAAACTAAAATAGAAATGGGGCCACTAGGTCATAAAACAGATCCCAGCAGACTGCATATTGACACAGAAAACCACATAAGATTATCTGTGTTCTCTTCTATTTTTATTTATTGTGTTAATTATTTCTAAGTTACATTTTACGCTAGTTCAAGAGTGTAGCCTGTGCATGGATGCTATGTTTGACAACCCTGGTATAGCAAACAAGGAACTGAACTTGGAATCGAGAATGTATGAATAAAAAAGCATTTATTAAGCACTTACTATGTACCAGGCACTGTGATAAGGAAGAGCTAGGTATAAATCCTGCTTCAGATGCTAACTAGCTGTATTACCCTAAGACGATCATTTAACTTCTCTAATCTGCAATTTCCTCATCTGCAAAGTGGAGCTAATACTAGAATGTATCTCACAAGGTTGTTATGTGAATCCAAAAAAAAAAATACTATATATTATGTGATTTGCTAACCTTAAAGAGCAATATAAATGTGATCCATGTATTAATAAGTTACTATTCCTGCCTCCATCTGAGTGTTAACCTTTCAGGGTGCTTATTATAGACAACTGACCATGTCTGGTATACTGTAGGAACCTGCATATTAAAGGGGTGCAGTAAATTCAAGTTGATTCAGAAACATGACCAGCTAGTGGGTCTAAGGTATGTTAGAAAGAACATGGCCTCCCTTGAAAACCTTCAAATGCCATTGGCAGTGGCCAGAAAGATGGCTGCCATCTCAGTATCTGGACTTTACACTCATAATCCCATTGCTCTGCAGGAAAATAAAAGCTGGGGAAAGCAGGAAAGACAGATGGCTAAGTCAGTTCACTTTTCAGACCCTCCTTAGACTCTGATTTGTACTTAGCACAGGAGATACTGATATGTCCTTGCCCATTCCTGATCTGAGGGTTAGAACACCAGGGTTCTTGTCTTAGGAATGCCACGTGCTGGCTGTCTGACCTCAAATAAATGATATAGTAGAAAGAGCCCTGGGTTTGGAGTCAGAGGATCTGAGTCTAAATGATGGCTCTACTACTTATGTGACCTTGGACTTCCATCTCTGGGCCTCAATTTTCTCATCTATAAAATGATGGGGGTGACTTAGATGACCTCTGAGGCTGCCTTCAACTCCATGACTCTATGAAGTCACTTTCTCAATCTGGGCTCTTTCCCAATTTGTCCAATGGGAGGGAGAAGACATGGGTGTGATAAGCATGATAGAAGAGAAAGAGGGCCAGACTGGGTTCTGATCCCAGCTCTGCCATAAATTTACTATGTGACCTCAAGCCAGACACTTGTGTTCCCTGGGCCTCGGTAAAAGAGGGCATTGGATTAGATGGTTTCTAAAGGTCCTTCAATTATTACCATGTTCAAATGAGTTTGTATGACCAGTGAGACTAAATTTTAGAAGACATAGATTTTCAAACTGTCCCAAAAGAGGATTGCCCTTTCACGGCCCCCACCCTCATGCCAGCTACAATGGAGCTGCTGAAAATACTCTTACATAACCTTAAAAATACAGATTTGGAGGCATTCCCAGTCCATCTGAGGCTCATTAGGCTCTGGGTACTAGATGCAGGTTGGTTTTTAATAAACTCTTGGGCCAGTGAACTTTAGTTCTGAAACTATATGAGCATTTACTATGGCGGGTCTTCCAAGTTCTAGAGGAACTACAGACCATTTGTAAATTGATGATGCAGCCCTCTTTACAGGAAGCTGTGGATATTCAAGGCACTCCCCTCCAAGGAAGGGATGAGAAAAAAATAACTCCCTCTCATCTTTACAGAGATAGGAAACTATGGGTATGGATCACTGCTTATATGATCAAGCTTGATGAATGTCTAGTTGGTTTTGCTGAATGCCTTTTACCCCCATCTCTTTTTTTAATCTTTTGTTACAAGGGATAGCTCTGTGATTAGAGAGGGGAAAGATGTATTGGGAAATGAAGGGATTGGACAAAAATAAGTTTTTTTTTAAATAAAGAATCATCTAGCCCCTCTACATTTTACAGATGTGAAAACAGGCCTGAGAAGGGAAAAGACACTGAGATCAGATAACACAAGACACATAAAATAATAAAGATTTACAGCTAGAAGAAACTTCAGAAAGCATCCCATATTTTTTAGACTGGGCCTCCCAATCTCACACAGGCTAAATAGAGTATAGGAGCCACTCATAGATCTATCTGCACTGCCAGTTGGCATGCAAGTTTGTCCTGCTCCTTCTCTGACCCCCACGTTAGGCAGCCCATTTGGCCCCCATTCATGAGGGCTCACCATATTGGTACCATATGTAGTACATATACCCTATCAGCTTTAGCCCTACAAAATCAGTTCAGATCAGTTCACAACTTCTGAAGTCAAGCAATCCACCAGCTTAACCCTCCCCTATGCAAGAATGAGAGGTGTGTGCTAGCAGTCCTGGCTGAATCTCTCATTTTGTGGAAGTAGAAACTAGAGCAGAGTTATTGTGATCTTTCCATGGTCACATAAGTAGTTAAATAAGAGAATGTAGGTGCAAATCTAGGTCTTCAGAGTCTAAATCCAATTCTCTTTCATTTGTGAACTGGAAAAAGGGTTCTAGTTCTGATTCTGTCACTAACTCGCTGGGTTACCTTGAGGAAATCACTTATGCTCTCTGTACCTAGAAAATGACACGACTGTACATGAATGGAAAGAGCCCTAACAGAGGCAGTAGAAATTTTACAGAAGATCTTAGGATCACAGATTTAGAGTCAGGTAGGACATTAGAGGTCATCTAATACAAAACCTTCATCTTAAAATTGAGGAAACTAAAGTCTTTAATAATAGAGTATTTTAATATGAGAGTACACAGGGGGCGGAGCCAAGATGGCGGAGTAGAAACAGCTCATCCAAGCCACTCTGCCCCCAGATTCCCCCCAAACAATGTAAAAGGGGACTCTGAACAACTTCTGGAGCCCCAGCACCCACAAAACGACGCAGAGAAGCTAAACTCCCGCTGAGGACAGCCCAGCAGCCCTGCAGGAAGGACCAGCGCAGTGGTCTGGGACCTGGCAGCGTGCAGCGCGCAGAGCACAGGAGCAGACCCGAGCCCAGGTCCGCATGAGCCGAGGTTTTAGCCCCAGGGCGGCAGGGCCAGCAGCCATCTGGAGGAACCCCAGAACACCAGGAGCTGTGGCGACTCCAGAATTATCAACATAGACTTGCCTAGGACAAAGTAAGAGGTTAGTGTCCTATGGACTTTGGGACTGGTATTAGGGAATGCGTCGGCTCCCTCCCCTGGGGGCTAGAAGCCGCTGAGGACAAACGCCATTTTGTAGTTTTCAGAGGCAGCTCCCGCTCCCAGCCTGCAAATTTGTAGGGAGATCCAGCGATCAGTCTTGGGGGGTAATCGCTCTTGCTTTAACCTCCCTGGATCTGGATTGTGATCTAGGGTGGAAGTCGTGGTGGGTTTACAGCTTGCCAGAAACGGAAGTTGCCCCCCACACGTTCGGGACGAAAATTCCTCTATCTGGCCTTAAAGCCATAGTGTGGCAACAAGCCCAAAAGTCAAGCAATTAAGTGGCAACATGCCAAGGCAAAGGAAACAGAAAAATGCAACCCTAGACTCCTATTTTGGGGGCATAGAGCAGGAAAAGGACTGTGAGGTCAGAAGTCCTGCTCCAAAAGCCCCAGGGGAAAACATGAGCGGGTTGCAGGCCATAGAGGACCTTAAGAAGGACTTTAAAAATCAAATAAGAGAAGTGGAGGAAAAATTGGAAAGAGAAATGAGAAGGATGCAGGAAAAGTATGAAATGAGGGTCAACAGCCTGACTGAGGAAAACAACACCTTAAAAAATAGACTAACTCAAATGGCAAAGGAGGCCCAAAAGGGCAATGAGGAGAAGAATGCCTTAAAAAGTCGAATTTGCCAGATGGAAAAAGAATCTCAAAAGTTCACTGAGGAGATTCATTCCTTCAGAGTTAGACTGGAGCAAATGGAAGCTAATGACTTTATGAGAAATCAAGATGCTGTTAAGCAGATCCAAACAAATGAAAGATTAGAAGGCAATGTGAAATATCTCATGGGAAAAACCACTGACCTGGAAAATAGATCCAGGAGAGACAATTTAAAAATTATTGGACTACCTGAAAGCCATGATCAAAGAAAGAACCTAGAAATCACCCTTCAAGAAATTCTCAAGGAAAACTGCCCTGATGTTTTAGATCCAGAGGGCAAAATAGAGGTTGAAAGAATCCACAGATCACCTCCTGAAAAAGATCCCAAAAAGAAAACTCCCAGGAATATTATAGCCAGGTTCCAGAATCCCCAGATCAAGGAGAAAATACTACAAGCAGCCAGGAAGAAACAATTTCAATATTGTGGAAACACAATCAGAATAGCCCAGGACCTGGCAGCTTCTACACTGAGGGATCGAAGGGCATGGAATATGATATTCCAGAGGGCAAAAGAACTGGGAATGAACCCAAGGGTCACCTACCCAGCAAAACTGAGTATTTTGTTTCAGGGGAAAATATGGTCATTCAGTGGAATAGAGGACTTTCAAGCATTCTTGAGGAAAAAACCAGAATTGAATAGAAAATTTGACATCCAGACACAAGAAGGAAGAGATGCCTGAGAAGGTAATCAGGGAAAGAAATCAAAAGGAACTTATCAAAGTTGAACTATTTACATTCCTATATGGAAAAGCAATAACTGTGACTGATGATATCTTTCTCACTATGAAAATAATGGAAGAAGGGTGTGTGGTCATATGAATACATATGTGAATGTGTGTGTATATGGTTACAGTTATATATGGATAGAGGGCATAGGTTGAATTTGTTGGGAAGGGAGAATACTCAAGGGATGAAATTATGAGGTGAGAGAGGAAAGTGGCAAGAGGAGATGGGGAGAGACAGGGTAGTGTAAACTATCCCATGCAGAAGAAGCAAGGGGAAGTGGTTGCAAAAGAGGGGGAGAATAAGGAAGGCTAAAAGGCAAAACCACATTCACATTGAATTTGGTTCAGGGAGAAATGACATACATAGTAAATGGGATATCTCAACCTGCAGCAGGATAGGGGAAGGGGGATGGGAGGAGGGATGATGGATGGGAGGGCATCCTTGGGGTGAGGGGAGGTTGGAAGTACCCACTATAAAAGAGGGACAGGATCATGTAGGGAATGGACCAGGTGGGGGGTGGGATGAGTGGGAGGGAATTATAAGCAGCCTTGTACAATATATCTACTATGATAATGTTTTGCATAGCTAGACATGTACAACATATACTGAATTACTTATCTCCCAAGAGGGAATGGGTGACAAGGGAGGAAGGAAATGGATCTGAAATTTGAAGTCATAACATTAAATGTTTCAAATATATATAAATACTATTATTAATACTCTTTTGCTTGTAATAGGGAGATAAGATGTGCAGGCATTGGGATGCAAAGACTCACCTTCCTCTAATGGAAAAGTCGATGGGGGTATGGGAGAAGGTATGGGAGAGAGCAGATTGGAGGAAGCAATATCTTGTGGGATTGCTATTCTGGGCGGCTGGGTAGGGGAATAATGGGGGGAAAATGATTGTAACTCAAAATCTGGTGGAAATGAATGATGTAAAACAGAAGTTAATAAAGCATTTGTTTAAAAAAAATAAAAAAAAATATGAGAGTACACAGATATCTCATGAAGTCAAAGAAAACCAGTTCTATTCAATGTTCCCCCCACCGAAGGAATAGCCCTGTATAGAAATATGCCTTTATTGGTGTCCTAGACCCAGAAATGATTTTAGAATGCCAGAACTAGAAAGGGCCTTAAAAATAAAATTCTAGCACTAGAGAATTAGCCCAATCCCTTCATTTTAAAAATGAGGAAAAGGAGGTCAAGTTTTTTGGCCAAGGTCACTCAGTAAGTAGCAGAACCAGAATTTAGACTCATTCCTTTCACTTTTATTACACAGTCACTATGCAAGAAAATTCAAAGGCAAGTATAGGATGGACCACAATGGTTGTAATGCAGAGTACGAAGACCCCCTGAGAAAGGCCAGGGGCTTGCCTTCCTCTAAACCCCAGGGAATCTTATCATGAGTCCATGATTTTTTTTTAATATTTTTGTAACTGAATTTCAATATAATTGGTTTCCTTTGTAATTCTATCTTATGCATTTAAAAACATGATTCTGAGAACAGTTCCATAGACTTCACCAGCCTGCCAAAAGTTAGGGACTAGGAAACAAAAAAGTCTGCATCTCTACCCTAACCAAAGATATCAATCAGCTCCCTGCACCTATTAATAAACTTCACAGAACAAATAGAAGGATTTGTTCCATAAAACTTGGACTTAGTCAAAAGGCCACACCCAAAGACCTAGAAGGCCATGTTCGGTCTCTAGGCCACAGTTTCCCCATCCCTGGATAAAACCAATAGAAATCCTCAAGGACAGAGAGAGGCAAGCAAAACCTGCCAAATCACAGTTTCCGGCAGGAAGGGACTCCTGAGGTCATCTAGGCAATCGTCTCATTTTGAGCATGAGGAAACTGAAGCCTAGAAAAGTGATGCAATTTACCCAGAGAAGCACAGGCAGTGAGGGGCAGAGCTATGTCTGAATCTCATGTTCATTTTGCTGCCCCCACTACCTCCAGTCCTGCTGCCTGCTGTTCAGACTATGTCGAATGACAGAGAGCAGAGACTTTTAATCAAGCTTCAAAGAGCTATAATAAGAATGATTTGGGGTTGCTTCAGATTTCTGGGTGTGTAATGACTCTGGAAATTTTCCCAAGAGGCAAAAGGCTGGCCCATGTGGGAGAGAGGTTTCTAATATTCCCAACGGAGAATAAGGAGGCTGATTCATCTGAGAATTGCTTTTTTTCCCCTCTTCCCATGAAGACCTTCCAAAAGCAATTCTTCCAAGATGAAATGACAAAGGTCTGGCCAGCCCAGTCACAGAGTTTCCACACTTTCTTCTCACTTCCTTTTTAGTTCTCCTTCTAGCTCATCTCCGTGCTTCTGGTGGCTTAATGCAGTGAGAAAAACATTGGATTTTGTCTCTATTGATTCATTAGGCAAGTGACTTCACCTCTCTGAGATTCCAGTCCTTCATCTATAAAATGGTACCACTGTTCTTCCAGGCAACAAGGCTAGAAACCTCAATCATGTTTTATTCCTCACCCTTCACACTCAATGGATCATTAACCCCTGTGGAATCTACATCCACAATATTTTCCCAGCCATTTCCCAGTCCTGGTTCATGTCCTCATTGGTCCACACCTGAATTATTATAGGGGTGTGCCTCTTCTATGAGGTGCCAAGGTTCCTAAAGGCTGAGATACTGTCTTATACTTTTGCCTCCCCATAACACTTTAACACAACATGCACTTGGAAGGAAAGAAAGGAAGGTGGAAGGAAGGAAGGGAGGGAGGGAGGGAGGGAGGAGGGAAGGAAAGAAGGAAGGATGTTGGGAGGGACAGAGGGAAGAAAACTCAAATTTATATGGCACTTTTGGGTTCAAAGCATTTTTCTCAAAACAACTCTGTGAGGAAAGTTGTAAAAATATTAGTATCCCCATGTTATAGATGAGGAAATAGTTTAGTTTAAATAGTTTGTCCTGGATCCCACAGCTTATAAGTGTTAGATCCAAGATTTTAACATGTTTTTTTGTCAAATGCTTTTTTTAAAACCTTTTTTATTTAAAAAAAAGTTTTCATTTTTATTGGGAACTCAACAAATATTAACAAACACATAAATTTCAATATGCAAAGCCCAGAAAAGAGGACTGTGCTATAAACTTCACTATGTGAAATTGGGTTGTTGTTGTTGTTGTTTTTTAAAGAATGTATAATATTTATCACAACACTAACAAAATGACCTACTTGGCTCCGTCCCATTTTGACCTTCCTTCTGCTCTTTTCTATTTATTTTTAACATGATATTCCTTCCTTTTCTCCAGTGCTCTTTGTATACACTACCTGAATTCTGCAGACAATCAGAGTGGAGGAGGTACAGCGGGCAAAGGATGTTAAATTCCTCCTCATTTAAGGAATAGAGAAGCTTCTAAGGGATTCTGTGATAAAGATAGTTCAGGGTGGAATTCTGGTAAAGACAAGGATGCATATAGCAGTTTTGGCTCTCCTAGCGATACAGGAGGGAAGTCCAGTTTCTTCAGTGATTGTAGAAGTGGATCAAGAGGAAGATTTGATGATCCTGGAAGAACTGACTATGATGGCATTGGCAGTCGTGGTGACAGAAGTGGCTTTGGCAAATCTGATCGGAGCAGAAATAGTCGATGGTCTGATAAATCAGAAGAGGATGACCGATCAAAACCACTTCCACCAAGTGAGCACTTGGAACAGGAACTCTTCTCTGGAGGAAACACTAGAATTAACTTTGAGAAATATGATGACATTCCTGTTGAGGCAACAGGCAACAACTGTCCCCCACACACTATGCTCCATAATAATCATCTTCTCCTTCCTGAGACTCTCTTCTCTCTAGGCTTTATGACACTGCTTTCTACTGGCTCCCCTCCTGCCTGCCTGACCATTTACGTTCTGTCTTCTTTTCTGGATCTTTATTCACATTGCACTCTATAATAGTGCCCCCCGCCAGGCTCTGTCCTGGGTCCTCTTTTCTTCTCCTTCTATATTATTTCACTTGATATTATCAATTCTCGTAGTTTCAAGGATCATCCCTATGCATGATTCTCAGATCTACTTAGCCAACCATAACCTCTTTTTTAACCCCCGCTCTCTCATCTCCAACTGCCTATTAGACATCTCAAATTAGATGCCCCATACACATCTTAAACTCAACACATCCAAAACTGAATTCATTATCTCCCCCCACCAACAATTCCCTTTTCCTAACTTTCCTATTACTATCTAGGATTCCACCATCTTCCCAGTCACCCAGGTTCACAAACTAGGGGACATTCTCACCTCTTACTCTCTCTCACACATAGCCCCATATCCAATCAGTGGTCAAGCCCTCTCATTTCTACTTTTATAATTTCTCTCCAAAGTGCCCCCTATTCTTCGCTGGTACTGCCCCGACAAGGGTGCAGGCCCTTATTTCCTCATACATGCACTACTACAATAACCTGTTGCTTGGCCTTCCTGCCTCCAGGGTCTCTCTATTGTAATCTTTCCTCCACTTGGCTGTCAAATTGGTCTTCCTAAAACAAGTTTCATCGTATTACCCCATTCAATAAAATATAGGAAGGATTATTCTTTTCTATATCCTATGTTATTCTATTCTACAGTATAGTAATATCTATTACTTCCACCATGATTAGAGAGGGAAACCCATTTCCCTTCTTGCTACCTTAATGTGTTTACTCAACTTCCAGTATTTAGTTCCCAAATCTTGGGATTTCTAAGTCTCTCTTTTCTTATCATAGCAAATTCATCAAAATGTTCACATCTCCATACATCTTCCCAGATTTCTGATAGCACACAGTTAAGAAGGCAAAATTAAATCAATTTACACTGGCTAATACAATATTCTTTAAAGGAAACAACTTTACCTATAAAGAGAAGAATCTTACTATGATTCTTCACTGTAACTTGTAGACCTCCTCAGCACCTTAAAGTCTAGACCAACAGAACACAAGCTTCAACATGTCTGGCAAAGCTGGGGAGACTATGAATACAGGTTCAGTGGTAGACTGGTACTTGAGGATCAGACCAGCCAATTGCAGCTAGGTACAGCTAGGTGGTGCAGTGAAATAGAGCATTTAGGCTTAGAATCAGGAAGATCCATCTTCCTGAGTTCAAATCTGGCCCCAGACACTTACTGTCTGACCCTGGGCAAGTCATTTAACTCTGTTTTCCTCAGTTTCTCACCTGTAAAATGAACTAAAGAAGGAAATGGCAAACCACTCTGGTATTTTTGCCAAGAAAACCCAAAATGAGGTCATGAAAAGTCAGACATAACTGAACAATAACTGGTCAATTACAGAAAGGCTTATCAACAAAATGTTAGATGTTGAATTTTGAGCCACATTAAACCCTCAAATTCTTTCTTTTCCATAGCGTGGAAGAGTTGCTACATACATCAGTAGAAAAAAGACCCCTATCAGCAAAAGCACAGGTCTTTTGAAGGTATTGAATATAGATAAATGAAAATACATTAAGAGATTAGAAGGAGACATTGATGGAGTAATGGGCTAATAGCTATTTGTAATTATTAAAGGTATTTGGTTGGAACTAGTTTTGAATATATGTCCATATAATGAACAAGGAGGTGATGGCACCAATTCCCCAGCTCTTTCCAGGCTTTCTCTTTCTTCCTGGGATAGGGTTGGCTCATTCACTTCATCTACACCCATGATGACAAATTAAAGTGGTTCTTCAAGTGGTGCCCAGAAGACAACAAGGGTACTAAGTAACCCTGGTGTGGGACAAATATACATCTACATTTATTACTATCACTCCTCAACATCTACCAGTGTGCTTTCCATTTACATAAATCTGTGACAATGATACCATTAACTACTTTTCATCATATCTATAGATGGTATGCAGGCCTGGATGTCTGTGGGCTCTTTAAAAACCGGTTTGTGCTACATATATGCTGTTCCTATTCTGAGTTTCCCTGTTCTCCTGCTAGATGAAGCCACTTCTCTGCTATTCTCAGTGTATTGAAGCAATTCCCTTTAATAATGGAATCTGCAAAACTATTAGAGTCCATATATACTTTGAAGACCTTTCCCCTCTAGAGCCATAGGGGGAAGAAAAAGGGAATTATGACAATACTTTAAGGGATTTTCCATCTCTCGAGCTATAGGTGGCACTAGAGAACAAGATAGCTTTTACCCAGTCAGCTGTTCCCACAACACAGAAGACTATTTTCTCCCATCAGCTCCCAGCATCATAACCTTCCTCCAATCAGATCAGCTCCTAGAATTGGCAGCAAAGCCTGCCTGTCATCAATGTTCAGCTTTTGTCAACTTCATCAGTGTCTGTGTTCTGTCTTCTAAAAGAGCTTCTCTTGGAAACTCTCTAAGTACTCTAAGGACAGTTAGGTGGAATAGTGCATAGCATACTGGACTTTGACTCAGAAGAACTTGAGTTTGAGTCCTGGCTTGCTCATCAGCTGTGTGTGACCTTGGGCAAGGCAATTAACCTCTCTCAGCTTCAGTCTCCTCAACTATAAAATAGGGATAAAAACAGCACCTACTTTACAGGATTGACATGAGGTTCAAATGAAATTAAATAAGTAAAATGCTTTGCAAGCCCTAAATCATTATATAAATGCTAGGTATAATTATCATGCTTTCTTAACTGATTTCTTAAGCTCTAGCTTCTAAGGACCTGATTCAAGTTCTCTTTGTATATCATGACATTTCTAATTTAGGATTAGAAGTCCAAAATTCAGAGTGGAGTCAAGATGGCGGAGTAGAAACAGAAGTCCAAAATTCATATATTTCTCATACATAGGACAAATAGTTATTCTACAATAGTCCTGTGATCACAAAATGGTTCTCTTACTCAGAGGTTTCTAGCAATAAATTTAAGACATGAAACAGTCATATTCAAATTAGCTGCTGAGAAACAATTTCATAAAGCCCTCTTTAACATCCATCCATATTCAGTTGGCAGTTAAGCTGAGGAAATGTTTCTCTCAGGTCTTCAGAACTGCCTTTGTTTCTCCTCAAATTGATATTCTAAGTTTCTCTAATGAAGTACCTTTTACTGCCCTTTTCATTAAACCAAACATCTACATAAGAAAAAGACAATACTGAGGCAAAAAAAGAAAAAGGCAAAAATGAAGGTCTTTTAAGCAACTAGGTGGCCCAGTGGATAGAGCTTCAGGAAGTTACTAATTATGTGAATCTAGGGAAGTCACTGAGCCTCTCTCAGTTTATTCATCTGCACAATAGGATAATAAAAGCGTCTACCTCTTAGGAATATTGTGAAGATCAAATGAGCTCCTATTTATGAGGCAGCTAGTTACTGTAGTCGATAAGACATTGAAACTGGAGCCAGGAAGACCTGAGTTAGAATTTAACCTCAGACACCTTCTAGTTGTGTGCTCCTGGGCAAGGTTACTTTTGTTTGCCCCAGTTTCCTCAACTGTAGAATATAATAAAAGCACCCACCTCCCAAGACTATTATGAGGATGAAATGACATAATATTGTAAAGTGCTTAGCCAAGTGCTGTATGCATATATTAAGAACATGGTATTTGCTTAATAAATGAGAGCTTCCTTCCTTCCCCCAAGGAAATTACATTCTATTGGGGAAAGCAATATATAAATAGATATAAATAGTAAAGGGAAGGGTAAGGAATAAACACTTATAAGGTAACATCTTTGAGCCAATCACTGTGCTAAGACCTTCATAAATATTATGTTGTGTGATCCTCACAACAACCCTGTTGAAATAGATGTTGCTATTATCCTCATTGTACATTTGAGGAAACTGAGACATAGGTTAAATGACTTGCCCAGGAACACACTGTCTAAGGTCAGATTTGAACTCAGGTCTTCCTGATTCCAGGTCCAGTGCTCCAACCACTGTACCACATAGCTGTCTCCAAATAAATAAAATCGTATATAAGTAAAAAAAAAGAGGGGAGGTGATCTATATCGAGAAATTTCACAGAAGAAATGGATTTTGAGTTATCTTAAGAAGAATGCTAGGGATTTCAAAAGACAAAGATGAAGGGAAAGTGCATTCCAGACCTTAGAGACAACTTTAACAAAGGTTTGGAGATGAGAGACATCATGAGTAAGGAAGAAGGTTACGTTGGCTGAACCATCCAGTGTGTGAATGTCTCCATGAGTGAAGGCCTACAAATGTCAAACAGGAGTTTGACATAATCCTAGAGGCAACAGGAAACCACTGGAGTGTTTTGAGAAGAGGAGTGAAATGGTCACATCTATGCTTAGCTAGATCACTTTTGGCAGTTTAACTGGGTATAAATTAGAGAGGGGGGAGACTGAAGGCAGACAGACCAAAAAGAAGATTGTTACAATAGTGCAGATGGAAGGTGATGAGGGCCTGAATGAATGGTGGCCATACAAATGAAGTAAAGGGATTGGATGTGAGAAATATAATGGAGGTAGAATTAATAAAATTTGACAACTGATTGGATATGGGGAAGAAGGAGAGTGAAGAACTGAGAATGATGTCAAGTTTGCAAACCCTAAATAACAGGAAGAATGGTGATCCAATGGACAAATGTAGGGAAATAGCAAGGTACCCTGAGGAAGGGACAGAAAAGATCATATACCAGGCAGGCCTAACCACCATCACTACCTCCACAATCACCTCCAACCAGTATCTGGTGGGCACAGTCCAAGGACCTAAATTCAAGAGCCCCTGAAATAACAGCATCCCTCATTCAAGCCAACTCTGTGACCAACTTCACAGAGAACAACCCTTATGGAGATGCTACTCACAAACTCTCTGAAGGTACAGCCTCCATTTCATCAGAAATCAAAAATGCTGAAAACCCAGAAAAGAAAAAAATGTTCCATCTGTCTTTGTCACTGTCAAATGGTTAAAAGTAGAAAATGGGGATATTTTTGTCAATGGAAATTACACAAAAGAAAATTCATCACAATTGTTTTTAGCTGTAGACTAAGGGCCACTGGGCCTTTCCATCTGCCCTGCAGCTGAACCCACTTTCATGTACTGTCTCTCCCTATTAGAAAGTGAGAATCTTGAGTGCAAAGACTAATTTGCTTCTCTTTTTGTATCTCTAGTACTTAGCACAGTACATTGTACCCAGTAAATACCTAATAATTGCTTTTTAATTCATTTGTTGAAGTTAGGGAGAGGATTGGGTTTAGGGGAAAAGATCATGATCTCCTTTTTGGGGAAAGACTAGGGCTAGATACATAGATTTGGAAATTACTTCCATGATGATGATAACTGAAATCATGGGAACTGATAATGAGGGCGTTGAAAGAAAAGATAAAGCCCAGGATTAAATCTTCCTTTTCGTTGTAACTGAGTTCACTTTTTAAAAGAAAATGTGTGTGTGTGTATAAATATGTGTATGTATGTGTGTATATGTGTGTGTGTGTGTGTGTGTGTGTGTACACATATACATATCTTCTGCAAATAGTTTCAATGAAATTTGACTAAGGAAAGACCTAACCAGGATTTCAAAGTGTTTACATCCTTCTCCTAGGGTTAAGCATGGAATGGGCTTATAAAATGTTGGTTGACTGGGATTGTAGAGATTGACTGACATTTTCCTAAGATTTATATGTAGAAGAGAGGCATCGTAGAGGAAGACTTTAGTTCATGTCCTACAGTTAACATGTGCAACACTGGGAAATCATGTAACCTCCCAGTGCTCCAGGCAAATTTTCTAACATTAGAAGTTACAGATGAGTCTTTGATCTGTATTGGTGGAGAGGTTTCCACATTGCAGAGGTCTCTCAGCCTAATGAAGTCAGGAGCTGACAAAAAAGAAGGTTTCTAGTATTCTAATATTTAGAGATTCTAGAATTAACAGTCTTCAGATATTTTAAGTACTCTTAATTAGTCATTAAGCATTTATGGAATGCCTACTCTGTGCCAGGCACTATGCTAACCACTGGGGATACGAAGGAAGGCAAAAAAGACATTCCTTGCCCTCAAGAAGTTTACATTCTAATGAGGAGACAATATATAAATAATAATGTACAAATAAGCTACATACAGGGTAAATTGAGGTTAATCTCTGAGGGAAGGCATAAACATGAAAGGAGATAGGAAACAACTTCTCATGGACAGAAAAGTTTTATCTGGGACTTGAAGGAAGCCAGTCAAATCAGGAGAGAGAGTATTCTGCACCTGGGGAAAAGACAGTTAATGAAAATGTCCAAAGTCTGGTGATAGAGGGCCATTTGAGAGAAAAGGCAAGAAGGCCAGTGTCACTGGATTGCAGACTATATGGAGGGTCTCAAGGTATAAGAACATTGAAAAAGTAGAAAAGGACCAGGTTATGAGGGGCTTTGAATGTAATCCTTTAATCCTGGAGGTGATAGGGAACCACTGTAGTTTATTGAATGGGGAGGAGAGTGGTCATATCTGTAAGGGACCTGGAAGACCACCTAATCCCAACCATTTTACAGATGAAGAAATTTAGACCTAGGAAAGTGAAGTGATTACCCAAGATCACACAGGTAGTAAGCACTTATATTGGTGCACCAAAAGGAAGTGCCCCCTGAAATCTGAGGGGCGATAAAGGGAGGCATTAGAGAACTTTACATACCTGTGTCCCTGTGGACAAGCCAACCACCCAACGCCACATCAGTGCAGGGACACAGCCCCAGCCTTGCTGGATGGAGGGAGCTCCCAGCCCAATGCAGAGAGAGATCCGAGCAGCTAACTAGGGCACCACTGGCTTGGTTCCAGGCTGCCAAAATTAGAGGGTGCTGAATTTAGAGATTGCTGACAGCCCTTGCCATCCTTCAGCAGCATAAAAACAATGAAGCTTAGCACCTAGTTAGTCAGAATAATTTGTTAAAATAAGAAGCTGAATGAGTGCAATCTGGGGCAAGCTCTTGTCCCATCCTTCCCTGCAGGAACATCCCAGGACCTCTGTCTCTACTCCCTCTCGACTGAAGCTGCTCTGGTGGCACTGTGCCCAGACTTAAAGTGCCCAGTCACTGGCCCTGGACAAGATCCTTTCATACATGTAGACTTAGAGCTAGAAGGTTCATTTGAGGTACCTAGTCTCCAACCCACTCATTTTACAGAAGAAGAAACTGAGACTGAGAGAGGATACAACCCAAGTCATGCAGGTAGTAGGCAGCAGAGACTGGACTTATGCCAAGGTCCTCTGACTTTTTTGAACTTCCACACATTCCTCCTCAATGCAACCATGATCTCACTGATGCGAATGCTCTCATATGCTGTGAAGATTAGAAAACATCCAGGCCTTCTCATCTTGGGCAACTTTTATCCATAGACTTTCATAATTAACTAACAGAAGACACATTTGTCATGGTACAGGTTTTCTTCTAGGTCATTTAACATTCTGAGTGCATCAGTATAGCACTCAGGCTGTCCATCTCTTACAACAGTACAGTGAAATGACCACTGGCTCTAAAATTTTAGGACCTGGTTCAAATCCTACTTCTTACACTTTTTACCTTTGTTACCTTGGGCTTACTCTCCATGGGCCTCAGTTTCCCCATTTGTAAACTGAAGGACTTGGACTACATGTCCTCTTAGGTTCCTGTTAGCTCCAGAACGATGATCCTATGGCCCACTTCTTTTCCCATCCCAGATGATATCTTTTTCTGGCACTTCTTACCCACAAGTTATTATTGATAGCATACTAGAGCCTACTTTTGCCCATCATGTGTCCCTCCATAGTCTTTTGGATCAGTCATAATTTTTATTCTTCCATGACTGTGGTGTTCTATGATTCCAATCTTATAGTATCACTGGTAGAATTTTGATATTAAAAAGATGACCTTTCATGAAAAGAGTAGCCATATATAACCACAGTGCACAGCATTACATCATAAGTTCCCTAAAGAAGTAAAAAACAAAACTAAGTGTTTTATATGGGGCTAGTGGGGGATGCGTGAAAGGCTTCATGAAAGAAATGGCACGAAAAATAATATATGTGAATATGCTCTGGAATATGTAAAGAAATCTTCCACAAAGCCCTACTCCTATTCTTCATTATGGCACAGAAGTAACTCTGGGTTCTTGAAGAATGTAATAGACACCACAAGCTTTAGGAGGATCTACTATGCTAGGAAGCTTCAGTTACTGTCATTGCAATGAACTGTGTCAGCTTTCCAAGGATCAGCCCAGCTAAGTATGGAAAGCAGAGGTTCTTAACCTGGGGTCCATGAATAGTTTTCAGGAGAATTTATGAATTTGGACAGTAAAATTACATCTTTATTTTCACTAGCTATTAACTTCAATTTGGCATTTCCTTCCATCACAATTTTTTTCAATAATCATTTTGAGAAGGTATCAATAGCTTCACCAGACTATCAGAGATATCTATGCCATAACAAAGGGTAAAAACCTCCCATGTAGAGGCTCATCACTAGTGGGCAACGAGTTCTTTGATCTGGCAGACAATGAAACAAAGGAAAAATACACAATTTCCTGTGCATCCCCCTTCTGCTTCCGCAGTGACAGTGGCAGAGTAGTGGCAAAGAAGTCAGAGTTCTAAGAATCAGACAGTTCTCAAAGAATCGATAAACATTAATTTAGTTGTTGATCCTCTACATGTGGAGTCCTTATTCAAAACCCAATGAGTGGACATATTACAGGACTGAATCGTATCACTTATGACATTCCCACAATAAATAAAACCAGAAAACAGAAGGAAGTCACAGCTAAGTGAAAGGATGACTTAGGTTCTGCATGAAGAGGCAAATAAGGGAGCTGGCAGGATTGCTTTATCCAACATCTAAAGGAAATAAGAAATATTGCATGGGACATTATATCATTTCAGATTGAAATGCTAATGATAAGTATTTGCAAAAATACCATCATGAAAATAATTATATCTAATGTTCCAAAATCACCAACAAATTTCCACCTTTATTATTCCCATTTTTTTTCACTTATTTTCAGTCTCCTTATCTGCTAGTTGCTTCCATAGTTGCCTACAAACACGCCTGCTTCCTCCATCCTCAAAAAACCCTCACTTGATTCATCCATCCCCATCATTTGCTATAGTTCCATGTCTCTCCTCCTTTTTGTGGTTAAACTCCTTGAGAAGGCTACTTTCAATAGGTGACTCCACTTCCTTTCCTCTTACTCTCTTCTTAGCTTACAATAATTGGCTTCAAACTTCATCATTCAACTGAAACTGCTCTCTCCGAAGTTAATAATGATCTCTTACTTGCCAAATCAAATGACCTCAACTCAATCCTTGTCCTTCTTGAACTCTCTGCAGCTTTTGACATTATCAATCACTCTCTTCTCTTTGATATTCTTTTCTAAGTTTTTGTAACACTTGTCCCTCTTGGCTGTCCTTCTACCTATCTGACCACTCTTTCTCCATCTCTTTTGCTGGATCTTTGTCAAGGTTATGCCTACTAGCCATGGGTAAACTCACAGATCTCTGTCCCTGGGACCTCTTCTCTTCTCTCTCTCTCTGTCTCTCCCCCTCCTTCCTTCCTTTCTGTATATATGTGTGTGTGTGTGTGTGTGTGTGTGTGTGTGTGTGTGTGTGTGTGTCTGTATAGATAGATAGATAAATAAATAGATATTCAGACATATATATATATGTAAATTTGCACTGTCTGTCCCCCATACCTATAATGTTCTTTCTCCCATCTCCACCTCCTGGCTTTCTTCAAAATCCCAACTAAAGTTTCTCCTTCTACAATAAACCTTTTCCAATCTCCCTTACTTCTAGTGCCTCCCTTCTGTTACTTCCTATTTATCCTGCATATAGCTTGTTCAAATATAGTCATTTGGATGTTTTCTGCCTCTTTGACTTGAACTTTTTGAGAGTAGATTCTTGTCTTCCGACTTTCTTTGTATCCCCACTGCTGAGTGTGATCCCTGGCACTAAGTAGGGGCTTAATAAAGGTTTATTGACTGAAGAGGTAGAGAAATTTTGCAAAGAACTTGGTATGACACTCTAAGCTAAGTCATCATGTATCAATATTGATAGGGGGTAAATTCAGCACAAAGATGGACATAAGGAAAGAAGGGGAAAAATAAACTGGAAAATATGGTTTGGAAATAAGGAAGGAGAGAGGCCAAAGGCAGGTAAACTACAAAGTAGGTGGAGGGGAGTGCTATAAAATCATACAGACTCCATCTGAGGCTGAGATAAGAGAGGGCAAGACTACTACTGCTAAGTTTGCCAAGAAAGCCAATGGTGGCACTACCCGCCCCCCACATCTATTCTTCCTCCCTCTCAGAGAGAGGGAGTTGTCATTCCAAAACTTATCTCCAGTTTTAAAAGCAGTGATTCTTGAACTTTTGGGGTATCAGAATCCCTTTACACTCTTAAAAATTTATTGAGGATCCCAAAGGTTTATTTTTTAAAACATGTGGTCTTTATCTACTGATGTTTACCATATTAGAAATTTAAAATTATACATTTTAAAATATTTACTGAAAAATAACTATAGCAAATTCATTACGTGTCAAAATAAATTGTATATTCGCATACTTTATGAAAAATATATTTTCCAAAAAAATAGTGAGAATGACTTTTACATATTTTTGCAAATCTCTAATATATAGCTTAATGAAAAACAGCTGGATTCTCATATCATTTTTTTCAGTCGATCTGTTGCAATTTTTTTTGTTAGAGTATATAAAGAAATCCAGCCTCATGCAGATGTGTACTTGGAATAGGGAGGAGCATGTTAATAGAAAAAATAACATTTTACTGTTATTATGACAATAATTTTGACCTCATTAAAAGGATGTCACCCTGGGGACTGGCAAGGGTCTTTGGACCACACTTTGAGAACCATTGCTTTAAAGTTGCATTTATATGTAAGGGGTGGGAGGAATCCACATTCTCATACATGGGGTGGGGACTGAATAAGTCATTAAATTACTCAGCCTCACCTAAAATAAGAAATAAAATGCCATACTGTGATACCTCACTCCTTAATGATGTTGGTCTGTACTTTCGTGCTTTATTTTCCCCTGGTTTAGGTATTTATTGGGGCTATATTTTTCTCAAAAAAGGAATCTGATAGGGTGCTTTCTCAATTTTTGGGAATAATTTATTTAGTGTTGGAAAAAAATAATTCTTTAAAAATTTGATAGAATTCTTCTGTGAATACATCAGGACCAGGAGTTTATGTCTTTGGTATTTCCTTTATAGCTTGTTCTGTATCATTTCCTGAGATTGGATTATTTAAGATCTCTATTTGGTCTTCTATTCATTTGTGTGTGTGTGTGTGTGTGTGTGTGTATTTTGAGAGTATTCTTCAACTTCTATTATGTTCTCAGTTTTGTTAACTTAAAACCATACATAGTATATTCCAATTTATTTTTATTTAGAAGAAATAAACAAATTTTGTTGTGATTTCATGTCATTTATTATTTATTTTGTTGATTTGATTTTCTCTCCTCTTTAGTAGGCTGACTAATTTGTTTATCAATTTTGTTTGTCTTTTCAAAGAATCAGATTTTAGTCTATCATTTCCATGGAGGCAGCTAGGTGGTACAGTGGATAGAGCACTGGGCTTGGAATCAGGAAGACTCATCTTCATGAACTCACATCTGGTCTAAGACACCAACTGTGTAACCATGACTTAACCCTGTTTGCCTCAGTTTCCTCATCTGTAAAAAGACCTAGAGAAGGAAATAGTAAATCACTCTTGTATATCTGCCAAGAAAACCTCAACTGGGGTCATGGAGAATCAGACATGACCCAAAAAATGACTTAACAATAACAAATCATTATTATTGTGGGTTTTGTTTCTAGTTTATTGATATTTCATCCTTTTTTGCTCATTTTAAGTTTGTTGGCTTTCTAATTTCAAAACTAATATTAGTGCTGCGGTGCTACTCCTCTACCATCATTTCTTCTATTTACATTCTGCTTTTCCTCTTGTCTCCTTGTATACTTTTAGAAAAAGATTCCTCTGGTTTTTATTTTGCTTTTATTGTTGTTTTTTAACTCCATCAGTATCTTTTGTCTAGTTATTTTTCTTCATTGATGGGGTAAATTATTTCAGCATTTAGGCTTTCCTTGTTTCCTATATCTGCTTTTACCTTTGTGCCTCTACATTCTGGGGTGTTTGCAAAACAAATAATCCACTCATGCTTGGTATTGCTGGGGTTTTTTTAAGAATACTTTTTTTGTTATTGAATATCCATCTCTTTTGTTGATGATTAGGCGTAGGTCTGTAACGTGTGTAGCTTTGATTTGCAACCAGAGTTTCTTTGTTCTCCAGGACCCATAATTCCATTCCCTTCTTTATTTTCTGGTAGGCAGAGAATAGTTTTTTGTTTTACAAATTTCCTTTTTTGAAAGGTCTTTCTTCTACTCCCTTGCAGAATTTATTAATACTGTGATTGCTCAAATTAACCACCACATATTTTGGAGTTTGTGGCATAGGATTCTTTTCTGGAAATAATCTGTGAGTTCTTTTGATTGGAATTTTGTTTTCCATATTCAGAAGTTCTGAGCAATTTCCTTATATTATTTCTTGCATTATGGTGCTTGTTTTTTTTTTTTTTGTCATGCTCTTCTGGGAGACCTATAATCCTTAAACTGTCTCTACATATCCTATCTTGTTGGTTTTGTGTAGGGATATGTGTTGGTTTAATATTTACTTTTGTTTCTCTTTTTCCAGACTGTCTTTTACTTCTTTTACATCTCTTGTTTTTTTTGGAGAGACCCACCATCATGGATTCAAGGTTTTCTATATTGCCAACTATTTCTGCTGCTCAGACCATAGATTATGCTTTCATGATTCTTATTTCTGTCTTGAATCATTAAGGAATACTCTGTTGTGGTTCCATGCTCTCTTGGGAAGCCATCAGTGGCTCTGCCTCACCAGTGTTGAATCACTTTCTTGTCTTATAATATTTACTCAGAGATGTTTGTATTGCTTTAGCTATCCTGGAGGCTATCTACGAATACTATGCTGTTTTATCCTCAGGACACCTCTGGAAGGTAGGTGCTATGATTATACCCATTTTATAGATGGAGAAACTGATCCATACAGAGTAACTTTTTCCAAAATTACATAAATAAAATGTGTCCGAGGTCAGATTTCAACTCAGGTCTTTTTCACTCTAGGTCCAGTATTCTATCCATTGTACCACCTAACTGCTTTCCTGTTGATCTTCTTGTACTCAAGGCTTTTAACTGAGCTTTCTTCCTCCTAAGATTTTTTGTAATTTCCATCTTTATTTTTTTTCATTATATTCCCCTATCACTCAATTTCTGGATTTTTAGCCTTTTTTAATTGAAGATCTAGACCTGAGCTCAGGCTCAATGCTTCCTTAACCTCCAATCAAGCTGGGGAACTCAATTTTCACTGACTTCAGCTCCTAGACTACGTGATTTATGGAGGCCAATGGGAATAGGATTGGGGTGAGCTGGATTCCAGTTCCCTTTTTTTCAGGTCTGGTAGAGTCATACACACCTACACTGGCATGCTGCCCTAGTTCCTTCTGTTCCTTAGTTCTCTGGCTGGGCACTGCTGCAGTGTAGTGTGCCTGCTGATGATCTAGGCAGAGCATACATCTGCTTTCCCATACCTTCACCCCCTCCCTTGAGGGGTTTGGGAAGGCAGAGTTGAGTTCTGTTGCTTGTTGCCAGAGAATAGTGGTGTTGGCCAAGGGCAGGGGCAGGGAGGGGCACACTAGCAGAAACTGCAACAGCAACAAGGGTATTGCTTAGTGAATCCCATAGCACAAGCCCATAGACCCCGTTGTATATAGCCCTATCAGAACATGAGACTGTTGAGAGTGCAGTTGCTGCATGAATATGTTAGAGATTAGGACTGGCCCTCTTTAGGGTTCTTGGTATCTGTCTTAGGCTATGCAGACAGTTGTAATTGCCTTTATTTCTCATGCATAGTTGTTATTTTACAGATTTTTAGAAGACCATGAGAATCAGAGAAGGTGTCTAGTCCTCCATCTTGTTGGTTACATGACCCAGAAGTCCACCATTGAAGATCTTGTAATTCCCCAATATAATGACCTTTTTCAATTCTGATCCTCCTTGACTTCCCTATAGCATTTTACCTTATTAATAATCTTTTCCTTATAGACATTTCTCTTTATGTTTTAGACATATTGGTCTTTGCTGGTTCCCTTCCTATCCATCTGACCACTCTTCAGTTTCCTTTGAAAATTCTTTCTCTGTGTCATGCTCACCAACTGTGGGTGCTCTCCTAGGCTTTGTCCCGGGTCTCATTCTCTTTTGCCTACAAACTATTTTGCTTGGTGATCTCATCATCTATGGGCTCAATTTTATCTCTATGTAGACAGTTCTCAGGTCTACGTATCTATACCTAGTTTCTCTGCTGAGCCATAGGCATGTATCTTTAGCTGTTTCTTGGAAATCTCAACATGGAAGATGGCACAGTGCATAGAGTGCTGGACGTAAAGTTAAAAAGACCCGAACTTTAATCCTACCTCAGAAATTTCCTAACTGTGTGACCCGAGGCAAGGCAGTCAACTACCACCTGCCTCAGTTTCCTCATCTCTAGAATAAGGTTAATAATAGCACCAACCTCACAGGCTTACTAGGAGATTCAAATGAAATTTTATATGTGTGTGTGTGTATATACAAATATATATATATATATAATGTGTGTCTGTGTGTATACAAATATATATATATATATATTTGCAAACCTTAAAACATGTAAACACTAGCATGAATACATTAGAAATATATCATATAGTATCATGAACTCAAGCATAGTTCTTATTTTACAGATTTTTAGAACTCATTATCTTTTCCCCCAAATCTTCCCTGCTTTCAGATGTTCTTGTTACTCTGGAAGGCACCACCATCCTCCAGTTGCCAGGCTCACAACCTTGGTGCTGTTCTAACTCTTCATTCTTACTCATCTCCCATATCTAATCCATTGCCAAGGCTTATTTGGACCTTCAAAACTCCTGCACCCACGTCCTTCTGCCTCTATTCAAATAATCACAATCCTAGTTGAAGCCCTCATGGTTTCTCACTTGGACTGCTGCAATAGCCTCCTACTTGGTTTCCCTCCCTCAAGTCTCTCCTTGCTCCAGTTCATCCCCCACTCAGCTGCCTACGTGATTCTCTCTCCAAAGTATAGCTGTGTCATCACAGTCATCACACCCTTTCCCTGACCCCTTGCTTAATAGGCTCCAGTGGCTCTCTGTAATCTCTAAGATCAAGTATAAATTCCTCTGTTTCTCTTTTAAAGCTCTTCATAGCCCAGTTCTTCTTTGCCTTCCCAGTCATCTAATACACATTACTTTCATCCACACACTCTATAATCCATCTATAATGGCCTACTCACCATTTCTCAGACATGATACTCCACCTCCCATCTCCATGCTCTTTTCTGAAATGCTTGTGTGCCTTGTGCGCCTTGTGCTTCTGAATTGATAGTGATAGTGACAAGAAAGGGGGAACAGGGTGCTAAAAACTGCAATTTTAAGCTATTTTTAAAAATTTACTATTAATGCTCTAAAGCTTGGATCCTTGCCCCATGACCAAAAAATGGACAGACTCCTGGAGGCATTAAGTCATGAGAATTTAGACATTGTTGTTATAAATGAAACCGGACAAAAGAAGGAAGTTGTAATTAAGTGTAAATAGTCACAGGTCTTTTATAGTAAATTGAGGAATTGGCAGAATAGATTTTATCATAGACACATATAGTCTAAGAACAAGAGACATTATTTCATGAGATATTTGGTCAATGCAAAATATAGGACTGATGATAAGAATTTGCAAAAAAGACTACTATGAAAATAAATGCTGCTTATGAGTCAATGTAGGTTGTTAAGGATAAAATAGCAGAGAACTTCTAGGAAGAACTTAAAACTCTCCAAATCAAATAAAAAATACACTATAATATAGGACTCTAATAATTGGTGACTTCCATGAAAAAATGGGAAAATGTGAAGATAGGGAGAAATACATGGGAAAGAATGGTTTTAAGAAGGAATGAGAGAAGCTAAAGACTTCAATATTATACAGAAACTTTATGTGTGTGTGTATGAGTGTGTGTGTGAGTATGTATGTGTGAGTGTGTGTGCGAGTGTGTGTATGCATGTGTATGTGAGTGTGTGAATATATGTGTGTATTTGTATGAATGTGTATGAGTGTAGTGTGTGTGAGTGTATGTGTACATGAGAATGTGTGAGTGTGTGTGAGCACGTGAGTGTGTGTGACTCTGTGTGTGAATGCACATGTGTGTGAGTGTGTGTGTAATATAAATAATTTCTAAAAGAATTCATAGATAAGATAGGGGAAAATTGATAGAAAAAGAAAATGAAGAATTTTGGAATGACTATGGGTAAAGGGACACTCTAGTGCACTATCAATGGAACTGTGAATTAGTCCAGGCATTCCAGAAAGCAATATGGGACCATGCTCCAATTGTTACTAAACTTTGCATACCCTTTGACCCCAATATGCCACTACTAGACCTATACCCCTAAGACATCAAAGAAAGAGGAAATAACCTTTATACCCAAAACGATTTCTAGTAGCTCTTAATTGTGGTGGCAAAGAACTAGAAACTAAGATTATGCCTACCTATTGTCAAATGGCTGAATATATTAATGGTGTATGAATATAATGGAATATTATTGTACCATAATAAATAACAAAATGCACTATATTAGAAGAAATTATAAAGATCTCTGCGGACTGATTCAGAGTGAAGTGAGTAGAGCTAGGAGACTAATTCATACTGTTGTGACAATATTATAGGAAAAAAAAACCTTTGAGAAACTAAAATTCTGATTGATGCAATCATAAACCAACAGTCCAGAAGACTGAAGACAAAACATGCCATCCACCTCCTGTAAAAGAAATGATGGGTACAAAATGCAGAATGAAATATACATTTTTTGTCATGGTCAAAATGAGAATCTGTTTTCCTGGTCTATGCGTGCTTGTCCTGAGGGTTTTATTTTTCATTTTTTTGTTGTTGTTGTTGTTTAATTGAAGTGGCAGTGAGAGAAAGAGATAATAAATTCCTGTAAAATTAAATAATATTTTTAATTAATGAAAGACGCATAGTTAGCATAGTTTTAAAAAGAGAGAAAGACAATGTTCACTCCATTGGTTATAATCCTTCTTTACAACTTGACTAATGTTTAATGTGAAGGTATTTGTAGAACCTATATTTGATTGCATGCCACCATGGCAGGGGTGGAGGGGGTGAGGAGGGAAGAGAGGGTAGGGGAGAAAATTTGAAACTCAAGGGATTGAGGAACTGAATGTTGCAAACTAAAAGTAAATAAGTAAAATTTAAAAAATAAAAAGAGAGAAAGAAAAGAATTGGTGGGCACTGAACAAAGTATTAATGTGGGAGTTCTCCCTAACTTAATTATCTATGTACAGACAGACCATTAACCTGTCTGTCTGAGCTAAAGTCAGAGTTAATTTAAAAAAAGAAGAAAAAATAATGAGAAAAAAGACATGTTGTACAATTGAAACTACTTAATTCTTGACTGTTTTAACAAATAAATGAAAATTAAAAATGGGAAATGGACAACAGAAATGACATTGACACTGACAATAATAATTTTGTCCAGAAGTTTAACCAATAGAAATCAAGTTCTACAAAAAGGAGACCAAAGAGCCCAAGAAGTACTTTAGTCTGCAGACGCTGGGCTTCCTTGGTAAACCAGGAGTGATGGCTGACAAAGGCTAGAATATAAATGTTTATAAAATCTTAAAAAGAGTTGTGGATTATAATGACCAGTGTTATCTCATAAAGCAGAGAAAGGTGGTGGAGGGTAAATCAGTTTAAAGAAAGCTTAGCAAGATCTCCAACTAACCAAAATCAAATGGAAGATGGAAATGGAAATGAAAGAAAGACTACAAACAGAAAGAAAAACAACAATAAAGGAAAAGAGTTCCAAAACTCATTTTATATAGATGGTACAGATTGGGAGGAGGAGGTGCTATATTGCCTTCTGGAAATTGCAAAGTTCCTTACCTGACCCAAACTTCATATGAAAACAAAGGCCCATCTTTTTAATACAGATATTCCACAGATATGGAGTGCAATTGTCTCTAGACTTAAAATGAGCACTATACAGAAGGCAATGAAGAGGTTCATGGTGGATGGGAGCAGACTATAATATCTACATCCAAAGAACAAGAGAAAAGAGATGTCTACAAGGAATAACATGATAGGAGGAAAATAAGGGCTGGTCATATGGGTCATGTGGTCAGAGAGAGAGAGAGAGAGAGAGAGAGAGAGAGAGAGAGAGAGGAATTGGGGAAAGTCAGAGTGCTCCACTGGTATCTTCACAATGTGAAGATAAAGAGAGGAAGGCCTCCAGCACGTCTCCTGGGATCCCTGTGGTGAATTTATGGGAAGACATGCATGAAAGTCACCAGTCTGCATTGCTGCATAGAATTCCCCAATCCATGAGATCATAATATCTGAGTCTAAGCTAAGTATTATAATGACTCCTTCACAGGGTTACAGATGATGTTCAACAACACCACAGACATTCTCAGATCCTGAGTGTTATACAAATACTTTTTAATGGAGTCATCATTTGCTAAGCAAAAGTTATTAGCAATGTTGCATTTGCATTAATGATTTCCCTCTAATACTTCAGCTGATTTTGAATAGTTATAAAAAGCATCTGGACAGGGCAAAAACAGTCATATAAGAATATATTTCTATCTATAGATCCAAATATAAAACACCTACCCTGAGTTCCCTAGATAATATTGTGCGTTCTAGAGCAGGATTCTTTACAAGAAAGATCCATCACGGATCCCAGACTTAGTAGTTTAACTCCCAGGATTCCCCAAAAGCCTTTATTATGGGATGATCTTAACTCTGAAGCATAGTCTGACCTCTAGGTAAGAAATTGGTAGGGCTTTAAGTTGAGGCTGTGAGAATGGAAAGGAAGGAGATCTGAGAAGTGAAATTATTCACTTATTCATTCAGTAGCAACCATGTATAAAGTGCCTACTTGTGCAGATCATTGTGCAGTTGGGGGTGATAGAAAAATAAGTAAGACAGAGTCCTTAATCTCATGGAGTTTACAATCTAATGGGAGAAGAAAGAAGGTAGGACATACACAAATGTGGAGCAGTTTGAATGCAGGCCAAGCATGGGTGCAAATGCCACTGAAGTCATCTTTGCAGTTGAGGAGTAACATTGGGAAGACTCAATGTTGTATAGAGACAAGAACACTGAATTTAGTTCCAGGGGCACTCTGAAACATAATGACTTTGTACTTGTCGTTTATTCCCAGGAACTCAGTTTCTTTGTCTATAAAAAGAAAAAATTATAATGGATTATCTCTAAGGTCCATTCTAGTGGCATAGAGGATAGGACTCCAGGCCTAGATTCAGGAAGACTCATCTTTCTGAGTTCAAGTCTGGTCTCAGAGACTTACTAGTTGTATGACCCTGGGTGAGTCATTTAACTTTGCTTGCCTCAGTTTCTTTATCTGTAAAATGAGCTGGAGAAGGAAATGGCAAACCACTCCAGTATCTTTACCAAGAAAACTCCAAATGGGTCATGAAGAGTTAAACAGGACTGAAATGTCTGAACAGCAATATCCCATCTAGCTCCAATCCCTACAGTTCTGATCTTGTGATTCAGGAAACAATGTTCTAGCAAGGCACCTGGATATGCCATCTATATACTCTGGGAGGTACCTCAGGATGGTATCCATATATTCTAGTGGGACACCAGAGCTTGCCATCTAGTTTCCTGTATATGGCACTAGCTACAAGTGCTTCAGAGATTTCTCATTGCTTGAGACAAGGGTGCACTGGTCAAAATCAGTGGCTAGTTCAGAAGCCTGAAGAATGGTGCCCAACACCAACAGTTTCCCAATAGCAGACCCACCAGTCCCGAAGGTGTATGTGTTTTTCCCCCTAAATCTGTATTTTGTTTTCCTTCCATTCTCTGACTTGCTCTCACTTTCTGAAATAAATTGTTGGCGTCTTCTGTCTCTGTGTTTGTACATGTTTTATTGACATTTTCCTAACGTGATTAAAATGTCCCTTGGACTGCCAGCCCATGACTTAACTGAGAACAAGAGGTTTTTTCCCCTTCTTCAGATTTTTGAAAGGGCACATGAGGTTCTGTCTGCTACACACACCCCTGGGAATGATTCCAAATGCAATTCAAACCCAAGTGGTTACATCCAATCCACCAGACTACATGGGCAACACCCCAGAGCCGGACCTTCAAATAACAGGATACTGATGCAGGCTGTTCAAAAAATAGTCAGTCAACAAGCATTACTAAGCACTTAGCGTCAGAAAGATCTTCTCTTTTCCATCTGTCCCTCTGCCTTTTACCTGAACCATGTCTTCTCCTGGAGGGGAGCAGTCATGGGAGAAGGGAACTTGTCTCACCAAAAAGACCCTAGGGATAGGCACTGAAATAATCATGGAAGCTTTGGTAACTCAGTTCTACTTAGAGTGGGCCCTTAAAAAGTAAATGCTTACCAAGTTGAACTGAGCTGAGCTGAAGAATAGAATAATAAGATAGAAACAGCCCTGGGTTTGGAGTTAAGAGGACCTTGGTTTAAATCCCAGCCCTGCTACTTATCATGTAGCATGGAAGCAGTAGAAAAAAATATTGCATTTTGAGTTAGACTTGGATTAGATCCCCAGCCCTGCCATTTATTACCATGAGCAAGTCAATGTATTGATCAGTTTTACTGATTTTTTCCCTCCTTTTCTTTTTTCCTTTAAAACATTACTTATCATATGAGATGGTTTTCTAGAAGGGAAGTGGGAGAAATACTAGGAGAAATTCTAGTGATTATATAAAAAGATATCAAAATGTATTTTCTTTTTATTTAATTTTATTTTTAATAACATTTTATTTTCCCCAATTATATGTGAAAACCATTTTTAATATTTTCTTTAAAAAAAAACTTCAGTTCTAAATTCTATCCTTCCACCCTCCATTCACCTATCGATGTAATGGTAAGCAATCTGATAGAGGCTATGCATGTGCAATCATGTAAAATATAAAATGTATTTTTAAAATCTCTCCCCTCACAACCAACAAATTGTCAATGATGACAAAAGATGGGATTGGTCAATGCTGGATGGTTTCTGGAAAGATAGGCACACTGGTGTGTTATTGGTAGAGCTGTGAATCAGTAAAACCATTTTGGATTTTATACATTATACAAATAAAATCAAAATATCCATAGCCTTTAGCCTAGAGATCCCACCAATGTGCTTATACACCATTGATAAGAAGTCCCCATATACACCAAAATATGTTTAATGGTACTTCTTTGTGGTACCAAAAGATTGGAAACAAAGAAGGTAACCATTGACTGGAGGATGGCTAAACAAATGTAATTACCGTGCCATAAGAAACAACAAAAATGATGAAAATATAGAAACAAGGACTTACATGAGCTTATGTAGAACAAGCAAAACAACTACAACAATGTAAATATAATGACAACCAGAAAAATTATTGCAAAATTCCAAAGAATGAACATGACTCCAAAGAAGGTCGAAGAGGAGACAGCCCCCCCACCTTACTTCTTTCAAAGGTGGAAGGCACATGAACGTGGAATATTACATTTGTTTTCAGACTGTTTCAATAGATTGATTTGTTCTGCTTAGTTTTTTTCTCTTCTTCCTCTTTTTCTAAATATATGAATGTATTCATATAAGTAATATGAATATGTAACTTATTCACATAATATATGAATATATAACATATATATAATTAATGGGAGGAGGGGAAGGATCCTGGAGAAAATTTGGGTGTTGTAAATATATATGTATATATGTATGTATGTAATGGATATTGACATAGTGGGTGTAAGTTTGCTAAGAACTGACCCTCATTACAATATTGTGAGGAAGGCTTTGCAGGTATTATGCTTCTTTCTCAACTACTCCTCACTTTTAAAACCCCTACACTTTGGCTTCCAGTCCTATTACTTGACTAAAACTGTTCTCTCCAAGATCATCAACCAATCTCTTTATTGCTAAATCCAGTGACCTTTTCTTTTTGTCTTCATCTTTTTCAACCTTCCTGAGGCATCAGACACTATTCTATCACCCCTTCTGTCTCACTTTTGTCTCTAAATCCCTATTGATTGGTGCCAAAGCCTATTATATAATAGACACTTAATAAGTGTCTGTTGATTGATTGAGGCTGGGAAGTTAAATATTTACTCAACAGAGTCATACAATTAGTCCATATCTGAGAAGAGAATCAAATGGTCTCCTTCTGGATTCTCTCCCCTTCCTGAGTTTGAGTGACATTTCTTTGTCATAGCTCTCTTACTTCCAGTCACATCATTTCTTCTGAGTCTCCTTTGCAGTTCATCATCCATGTTCTTGTGGGTAGATGTACCTTAAAGCTCTAACCTGGCCATTCCTTCTTCTTTCTACTCTCTCTTTCTTGCTGACTCTACTTATCTTGAGATATATTTAGCTATCATATCTATGCAAATGACTCCTATCTCTCATTCCTTTCCTGAGCTCCAACCCTGAATCTCCAACTGTCTACTTGGCATCTCCACTTGGATAATGATGATGATGGTGATGATGATAATAGCATTTTTTATTTTTAAAAGTATTTTTCCAATTACGTGTAAAGACAATTTAACTCATTTTTTTTTAATTTTGAGTTCCAAATTTTCTCCCTCCTCACCCCCTCCCAAAGACAGTAAGCAATTTGATATAGGTTACATATGTGCAATCATTTCAAACATATTATTCATGTTGTGAAAGAAGAAACAGGCCAAAAGAAAAGAACCACAAAAATAATTTTTAAAAAAGTGAAAATAGTATGATTCAATCTGCATTCATATTCTATCAGTTCTTTCTCTGGATGTGGATAATATTTTCTATCACAAGTCCTTTGGAGTTGTCTTAGATCACTGTATTGTTGAGAAGAGTGAAGTCATTCACAGTTGATTATTGCACAATGTTGCTGATACTATTTACAATGTTCTTCTGGTTCTGCTCATTTCACTTTGCATCAGTTTATGTAAGCCTTTCCAGGTTTTTCTGAAATCCTCCTGCTTGTCATTTCTTATAGCACAATGGTATTCCATTACATAAATATACCCCAACTTGTTCAGTCATTCTCCAATTGATGGGCATTCCTTCAATTTCCAATTATTTGCCACCACAAAAAACTACTATAAATACTTTTGTACATGTGAGTCTTTTTTCCCTTTTTAATGATCTCTTTGGAACACAGACCTAATAGTGGTATTGCTGGATCGAAGGGTATGCACAGTTTTATAGCCCTTTGGACGTACATAGTTCCAATTTGCTCTCCAGAATGGTTGGATAAGTTCACAACTCCATGTTGGACACTAACAATGCATTAATGTCCCAATTTTCTCACATCTTCTCCAACATTTATCATTTTAATTTTCTGTCATATTAGCCAATCTGATAAGTGTGAGGTGGTACCTCAAAGTTGTTTTAATTTGCATTTCTCTAATCAATAGCGACTTAGAGCATTTTTTCCTATGACTATACATAGCTTTGATTTCTTCATCTGCAAACTGCCTGGGTCATTTCCTTTGACTACTTATCAGTTAGGGAATGGCTTGTATTCTTATAAATTTGACTCAGCTCTTTATATATTTGAGAAATGAGGCCTTTATCAGAGACACTTGCTATAAAGATTATTTTCCAGCTTTCTACTTTTCATCTAATCTTGGTTGCATTTGTTTTGCTTGTGCAAAGCCTCTGTAATTTAATATAATCAAAATTATCCATTTTGTACTTCATAATACTCTCTATCCCTTGTTTGGTCATAAGTTCTTTCTTCAGAGATCTGAGAGGTAAACTATTCCTTACTCTCCTAATTTGCTTAGAATAGATGACTACATTTATATAGTGCTTAAATGTTTGTGAAACACTTTAAAAATATTATCTCATTTTATCTTCAAAACAATCCTGAGAGGTAGGTGCTATTATCATCTTCATTTTACAGATGAGGAAACTTAAAGCAGATAGATGTTAAGTGACTTCCCCAGGGTCACACAGGGTCACACAATAAGGTTCTGAAGTTGAATTTGAACTCAGGTCTTCGTGATTCCTAGTTCTACATTCTTTTCACCCCACCACCTAACTGTTATATGCATATGGATATACATGGCACATTCCACTGAGAGAACCCATAGTTATCTCACACTTAACATATAAAAAAAAAGTACTCAGCATCTATTCTCCCAGACCCTCCTCCTAAAATCCCTATTTCTGGACAGAGCAGCAGCATTCTTTCTTCACAACCTGGGGATTCATTTTTGACATTTCACTCCTTCACTACTCATGGCTGATAAGTTACCAAGTTTTGTCAATCTTACTTCTTCCACATCCCTTGCATCTGACCCCTTCACTATAATCATACTACAGCATCTCTGCTTCATGTCTTTATCACCTCTCACCAATACTATTCTAAAAGTTATTCCAAAATTGATCACCCTTTGTCCAATCTCTTCTCCTTCCAATCCATCCTCTATACAACTGCCAAATTAATAATCCTAAAGCAATGATCTGACCAATCACTCTGCTCCACCCCCACCCCATCCCAAGAAGCATCAGTGGCCCTTAGGATAAGATACAGAGCATTCTGCATTATCACTTTTCACACTCTGCCTCCAGTCTATAACTCCAAACTAGTTACAAAGTCATCATAGCACAGTGATTAGAGAAGTAGCCCTAGAATCAGGAAGACTTCAGTTCAGGAACTGTCTCTGTCACAAGAATTTATGACCAAACAAGAGAAAGAGAGCATTGTGAAATGTAAAATGGATAATTTTGATTATATCAAATTTAAAAAGTTTTGCACAAACAAAACCAATGCAACCAAGATTAGAAAGAAAGCAGAGGGGGCAGAGCCAAGATGGTGGAGTAGAAACAGCATGCCCAAGGCACTCGCCCCCCAGATTACCACCAAACTATGTAAAAGGGGACTCTGAACAACTTCTGGAGCCCCAGCACCCACAGAACGACACAGAGAAACTAACCTCCTGCTGAGGACAGCCCAGCAGCCCTGCAGGAAGGACTAGCACAGCAGTCTGGGAGCCGGCAGCACAGCGGATGGAGAGCCAAGCCCAGGTCCGCTTGAGCCATGGTTTTAGCCACAGGACGGCCAGGCTAGGAGCTGGCTGGAGGGACCCCAGAACACCAGCAGTTGTGGCAATTCCAGAATTATCAACACAGACAGGCCTAGGACAAAGTGAGAGATTAGTGCCCTATGGACTTTGGGACCAGTATTTGGGGAACGTGTCAGCTTCCTCCCCTGGGGGCTAGAAGCCACTGAGGAGACAAGCCATTTTGTAGTTTTCAGTGGCACCTCCAGCTCCTGGCCTGCGAACTGTAGGGAGACCCAGCGATCAGTCTTGGGGGGTAATCGCTCTTGCTTTAACTTCCCTGGATCTGGATTGTGATCTGGGGTGGAGGTCGTGGGGTGGATATCCAGCTTGCCAGAAATGGAAGTTGTACCCCCACACGTTCGGGACAGAAGCTTGCCTGTCTGGTGGCAGAGTCATACTGTGGCAACAAGCCCAAAAGTCAAGTAATTAAGTGGCAACATGTCAAGGCAAAGGAAACAAATTAAACAGAAAAATCCAACATTAGACTCCTATTTTGGGGGCAAAGAGGATCAAAGCATAGAACAGGAAGAGAATTGTGAGGTCAGAAATCTTCCTCCAAAAGCCCCACAGGAAAATATGAGCGGGTTACAGGCCATAGAGGACCTTAAGAAGGACTTTAAAAATCAAATAAGAGAAGTGGAGGAAAAATTGGGAAGAGAAATGAGAAGGATGCAGGAAAAGTATGAAATGAGGGTTAACAGCCTGACTGAGGAAAACAAAACCTTAAAAAAAGACTAACTCAAATGGCAAAGGAGGCCCAAAAGGGCAATGAGGAGAAGAATGCCTTAAAAAGTCGAATTTGCCAGATGGAAAAAGAATCTCAAAAGTTCACTGAGGAGATTCATTCCTTCAGAGTTAGACTGGAGCAAATGGAAGCTAATGACTTTATGAGAAATCAAGATGCTGTTAAGCAGATCCAAACAAATGAAAGAATAGAAAGCAATGTGAAATATCTCATGGGAAAAACCACTGACCTGGAAAATATATCCAGGAGAGATAATTTAAAAATTATTGGACTACCTGAAAGCAAAGATCAAAGAAAGAACCTAGAAATCAACCTTCAAGAAATTCTCAAGGAAAATTGCCCTGAAGTTTTAGATCCAGAGGGCAAAATAGAGGTTGAAAGAATCCACAGATCACCTCCTGAAAAGGATCCCAAAAAGAAAACTCCCAGGAATATTATAGCCAGGTTCCAGAATCCCCAGATTAAGGAGAAAATACTACAAGCAGCCAGGAAGAAACAATTTCAATATTGTGGAAACACAATCAGAATAGCACAGGACCTAGCAGCTTCTATACTGAGGATTGAAGGGCATGGAATATGATATTCCAGAGGGCAAAAGAGCTAGGACTGAACCCAAGGGTCACCTACCCAGCAAAACTGAATATCTTGTATCAGGGGAAAATATGGTCATTCAGTGGAATAGAGGACTTTCAAGCATTCTTGAGGAAAAAACTAGAGTTGAATAGAAAATTTGACATTCAGACACAAGAAGCAGGAGATACTTGAGAAGGTAATCAGGGAAAAGAAATCAAAAGGAACTTATCAAATTTGAACTATTCACATTCCTACATGGAAAAACAATAACTGTGACTGATGAAACCTTTCTCAGTATGAAAATAATGGAAGAAGGGTGTATGGTCATATGAATACATATGTGAATGTGTGTATATATATTTACAGTTATACATGGATAGAGGGCATAGGTTGAATTTGTTGGGAAGGGAGGATACTCCAGGGGTAAAATTATGAGGTGAGAGAGGAAAGTGGCAAGAGGAGATGGGGAGAGACAGGGTAGGGTAAACTATCTCATGTAGAAGAAGCAAGGGGAAGTGGCTGCAAGGGAGGGGAAGAATAGGAAGGCAAAAAGGCAAAACCACATTCTCATTGAATTTGGTTCAGGGAGAGAATGACATACATACCAAATGGGATATCTCAACCTGCAGCAGAATAGGGATAAGGGAGATGAGAGGGGAGATGATGGATGGGAGGGCATCCTTGGGGGGAGGGGAGGTTGAAAGTACCCACTATAGAAGAGGGACAGGATCAAGTAGGGAATGGACCAGGTGGGGGGTGGGATGAGTGGGAGGGAATTATAAGCAGCCTTGTACAATATATCTACCATGGTAAAGTTTTGCGTAGTAGACATGTACAACATATACTGAATTACTTATCTTCCCAGAGGGAATGGGTGACAAGGGAGGAAGGGAATGGATCTGAAATTCGAGGTCTTAAAATTAAATGTTTCAAATATATATAAATACTATTATTAATACTCTTTTGCTTGTAATTGGGAGATAAGATGTGCAGGCATTGGGGCACAGAGATTCACTTTGCTCTAATGGAAAAGTCAAGGGGGTATGGGAGTAGAAATGGGAGAGAGCAGATTGTAGGAAGCAATATCTTGTGGGACTGCTATTCTGGGAGGGTGGGTAAGGGAAAAACGGGGGGGGGGGCGGGGATTGTAACTCAGAATCTGGCGGAAATGAATGATGTAAAACAGAAGTTAACAAGGCATTTGTTTAATAAAAAATAATAAATTTAAATAAAAATTTAAATATTTATCATAAAAAAGAAAGAAAGCAGAAACTTGTGTGACTCCAAACAAGTCACCTTTATCTCTTGGTACAATTCTCCAAGACAATAAATCACAAAGAAGGAGATGACCTGCATTGATAAAAGAAGTCTGCTCATCTTGAAGCTCCCTATACCAAGGAAATCACAAGCCCAATCTTAATCTCTAGTCCTAATTACATGTTAAACCCCCCACCACCACCACCAATTGGTTATTTCTTGTCCATGATATTCCATCTCCTTCCTCTAGGTCCTGGAATGTTTTCCCTTTTTCACTTCTCCATTTTAGAAACCATAGTTCCCTTCAAGGTTCAGCTGAAGTGTTAGCTCAAGAGACCTTTCCTGATTCCCACAGTTGCTAGAATCCCCTCACCCCAAGCACTCTGTGTTTATTTTGTATAAATCCTGCATTTGTCTGTGCACATGTCATACATCTTAGTCGAATGAAAGCTTCTGAAGGCAGAATATTTGTCACCTTTGTTTTTGTATCTCCAATACTTAGCAGTTCCTTCACGTAAAAGATAATTTAAAAAAAAGATTCACAAGTGTACATTAATAAAGGTTTAAAAATAAGCCAGTAAAATCTAATTGCTGCTATATCTCCCTGTATATTTAATACTTAAATATTAAAACCAGGCTCTTTAATAGGACTGTTGAATAGGAATTTCTGTTTTGCCTCAGCTCTCCACCGTGTGAACAGCTCCCTAAAGGCACATGTTTTCTGGCTCACCAGGCCATGACTTGGGCTCCTCTTCTTTCCAGTGGTCATCTTTTCCAAGAAGAATACCAATGAAGAAGTTTCCATCTTGTTTCAGCCACCACCAAATGAAGAATCTAAATAAAGAGCTTCTGACCTCCAGAATTACCAAGGTCCCTTTCAAAACTAGGAGCATCCACCTCAGGATTTCTCCTTAGTTCCCTATGTTCAGAGAAGGCAAACAAACTAACAGAAGAGACCTCCATAGACCTAGGCTTAGTCTCACCTAGACAGCAAGTGTTTAAAGCCACAGTAATAGCCAGGGTTGAGAGAGAAAGGAGATTAAGAAATACCCAGAGAAAGAGAATGACGTGCCACACATTCCAGAGATAAGAAGGAAAAGACAGAACACCAGAGTCATCACTCCTTTTAAGCTCTATTCAGTGGGTGGTTTTTCCTAGCTTCAGTAATCAATGCTCTTCCCCCATCATTAGAAAGTACCATATGGAATCCAACTAGAAATCTATGGTGGCACATATCTCTTTTATCAAGGAGTCCACTGGAAAGGGCTAGAGAAAAAAATATCCCCAGAAGATACTCGAATATAAGGACAGCATATGTGCCATTGAAAGGGCTCTAAACGTGTTCCATGGGGTATACTCCACTCAGAGACAATGGGCTGGGTTCACTTAATTATACCCATTATACAGAAGTCAATATTTTGTGGAGTAGAGAGATAACTAATATTATCATTATCCTCATCATCATTAGTAGTACAGTATAGACAAATTGAATGAGCCCCCTTCTTACTTCCCTCCAATCTCTACCCTATCTACTTCCAGTGCAGATGACTGAATTTTGTTTTCTGGGAGGCAAAGTCTTTTATTCTTCAGTGAAGAAATAATCTTCAAGTGTGAATACCTGTGAGAGAGGAAATACCCAGATTTAAACTCCAAATAAAAGAATTTCAGCAGTGGAACAAATCTTAGAACATAGACTAGGTGGACAGGATTTTGTCCAGCCAGCCCTATTATTTGACAGATGAGGAAACTGAGGCCAAGCCAAGAGAAAATGCTTCACTTTAAACCATGCAAAGTTAGGCAGAGTTGGCATGAGAACTAGAAGGGAAAGCTAAAGCTTTACTCTGCTGTTATCTCTTTGTTTAGTGCTACTAAGTAATTGTAATTAATTAATTGTCTTATTTCAGATCCTTTCTTGAGAGCAGATCACTGAGAAGAGTGGAGAGTGTATTAATCTGGGTGACCAAAGTTAGGAGTGATGGGAATAGGATTCCCACTGAAGAAGGAGAGAGGGAAGGTGGGAACACCTAAGATAAACTTCAGAGATGAGCTACAAGTAGTGTCTCTGGCATCTATCAATTCCAGCATTTAGAGAAACAAGCTTCAGTTCCAGATCCTCCCCTCCAAAAACTACAAAATGAAGAAACCCACCAATCCACTCTTCACTTTTAATGGAGCCAACTTACAAACAGACTCAGTATTTGTTTCCTAACTCATAATTAAGAACAGGGAACCTCCCTTTGCTCTTTTCATTTAAGGAAAGAAATAAATGATCATTTGGAAGTGGTTCAAGGGGACCTGCCTTAGTTAAATTCTTAAACTTACTAAAAGGGAGAACAATCGCATGTCTATTCACACGCACCAATAGCCTGAATCCCCTGACAGGGAAATCGAAAACTCCATCTGAAGCATTTTTCAATATATGTCACAACTGTTGTAAAACTTAAATGTGGTTAATTTCAACCATCTGGTTTCTGTATTTGCTAAGTAAACCTTCACAAAGGCTCAGAATTCTTTCCTCAATTCCAAAATGTTCTCACAAGCACATTTGGAAAGATGAACTAAGCCAAACCAAGGCGGGGAGGGGGGGAGGGAGGGAGGGGGGGGAGGGAGGGAGGGCGGGGAGGAAGCTCAATGAGAGGGGAAGACGACGGAGAGACGAAGACTCAGTGTTACAAACACAGAGAGAGAGGCAGAGAGAGGAAGAAACAGACAGTGACAGAGGGGAAGGAAACAGACTAAGAGAGACACACACACAGAAAAGAGGAAGGAAGGAAGGAAGGAAGGAAGGAAGGAAGGAAGGAAGGAAGGAAGGAAGGAAGGAAGGAAGGAAGGAAGGAAGGAAGGAAGGAAGGGAGAGAGGGAGGGAGAGTTGGAGGAAAAGAAAAGCTTAAAAGGAAAGCTTAATCCTAAAAGAAAGGGAACTAAATAAAATTGAATTTCACCAGCTTTAGGCTTTTACCACTTTTTCAGCTCCTCTGGATAAATGGTGAAATCATGAGCCAAAGATAGTGAAGTTCTCTCCAGATGTAGGGCATGATTTCTATTTTAGGTCAGAGGGCCCTATACAAATCCATTCTCCACCATCACCATGTGTCCCATGAAGTCAAAGCTAGGAATGCAGGAAGTCAAATCTAGCCTCAGATTTGCCCACAGGCTCACTGCAGATCTGCTGCTGACACTGGGAAGCCTACCTATATGCTGGAAGGGACCTTCGAAATCATCTACCCCAGCCTCCTTTTACAGATGAATTAAGTGAGGCCTGAAGAGATTGACTTACCTCAACATCTCTGGTCTCCACACTAGATAAGGAGGAAGGGGAAATGTGGCAATGAAAGGAGTTTTCCTATAACCATTTTTCTTACTTGGAAGGGTTTCAGGCTCATGACTGCATAGAAATACAGTTTCACAGAATATTTCTTTAGCAGTAACCCAGATGCTGAGCACATTGTACAATCTGGAGACAAGGAGGCTCCCCTTGGTCTACATAATGTGTTAGACTAGCCTGAGCCAGGGCAGGGTACCCTGCCCATGCCCTTATATTGAACATAATTGCCCCAGAGAAGGACTAAAGATGAGGAGATCTGCCTAAGGGCAATAATAGTATGTGGTCACATTAGCAGTACTGCAGTATAACCTAGAAAGTGGGTCATTTGGGGGAAAGAGAAGGAATGCAGTTGCCTATGGTCCTAGCCCATAAACCTAGCATTAAGGGGAAAGCCATGCTCAGGCTGTTTTTTGTTTTTTTTTTTTTTGTGAAGAGTGCAGCTTTCCCAGGACACAGAGGGATGCTCATCTGAGCTGTGGTGCAACCAAAAACATGTCATGGTTGAGTGGGAGGGGGCCATTGAAGGCAGAGTGGGGAAAGACAGGATTGAGCTAAAAGGAAGATTAGAGAGAGGAATTACATAGCTCCTGTCCCAGCCAGCTGTTCCCTCCCCACCACTGGCCATTCCCAGTAATCTGCCCAGGAACATCCTCCCCCATACCCCAGGATCCTATCTGGGTAGTTGCTCACAGACCAGAAGACCACAGAGAAAGCTGACTTGTGTCTCTCCTCCCACAAGCCCTTCATACTGGCCTTCCTGGGAAGCAACCCAGAAAGGGCATGAAAAAAAAAATAGTCATTTCCTGAACACACGCAAGAAAGAAAAAAAAATGTGCAAGCTGTATCCACGTGGCAGGATTTCCAAATGCCTTCCATCAGCAACGTCCCCCTCCCCCCTTACAGCTGGCCTGCATTGCCTGTGGGGTCTGCTTAAAGTGACTCTCCCTTTCCTTCCATCTCTGTCTCTATGTTCATTTCCCTTTCCCTTTTTTCCCCTCATTTTCTTTCTATTCCTCATTTTTCTTCCTAGCTTGGCCTTATTCCTTTCTTCCTCTCTCCTCCATCTCATTCACTCCTCTATTTTCCTCTCCTGTCACTTCTTTCTCTTCCTCTTTCTCTCCCATCATCTCTTCTAATAACTACCACCCACCCTTTTGCAATGGAGGAAGGGAAGAATAAATATAAGGGCTAAAGGAGACAGGAGAGAAAGAAAAATTATGCAACATTAGTTTAAGAGTCATCAACTGACCTCCCTTATCTTATCATCCAGATTTCACATTTTCTGCCAAAATTTTCCTTTTGAAGACAACTATTCATATCTGAAATCATCCTGGCCCCATCTCCTATTACTCTGTGGCTGAAGAGTTAGTTAGCCTAATGTACTGAAGATTATGGGTATCAGGAGCTTGGTAAAAGTTTCCACATTACCAGAACCCCACAGGACAGTTCCTTTCCTAGTTTAAGGAAAAGTTTTGTCTGCCATTCTTTATGGTAGACAAAACAGAAGCAAAATGGGAGTTGAGTAGTTCTGACTTGTCTGTCATTCTTTATTCCATCTATGCTTAGCAATGAAGCCTGGGTTCTTAAATCTTCCTCAAGTCCCCAGTATACCTGAAAGAGCTCCCCTTTTTGTTGTCTTTGATATTTATCACCTTCAGTTAGCTCACTTTAAGGATTATAAGGTTATAGCTTAACCAAGAGGTGTCTAGCTTTTAATTAACTGGCAGGTAGCCCATAGGGGCCTTAGGACTATGTCCACCCAAGTCATTAAGGAAGGAGAGAAGGGGGACCTTTCATTTGCTGACTCAAAATATAAGGGCAAAACAGTGGCTTTAGGTTAACAATTCGGATTGTTTTGTGCCCAGTTTGCAGAGAGGTAAGTCTGAACACAACATTGACTCAATGGAAATCCCAAGTTTCCAAGGCAGCCATACTTGGGGACCAGAACACCTTAGGAAGAAACCAGGGCTGGTTTTCATACATATTTAATAAACATTTATTGTGTTCACTACAGGTAGGGAATATGCCAATCACTGGGGACAAAAAAAAAATATCTCCCCTCAAGGAGCTTACAATCTAAGGAAGGCACACAAAGAAAAACTGAAAAGAATGGAGAGTTACAATGAAATTTAGACCAGCATGCTGCTGCTAGTAGTGCTAGAGGTAGTTGTTCCACCTTTATTCTTGATGAATTGCTCAAGAGGAGCAATGACATCATGAGGATGATGTATTGACTTGAATTGAATTGGATTTAAGTGAGGCAGAGCTGAGTAGTCATCGGCCTCACGCTCTCCTTCAGAGTCACTGAAGTCCAGTGGCAAGACAAAAGTCAAGATGACTTATGATGGCCCAGGATGCAATGGGTGACAAAGTTTTTCTTTCTTTCCCAGGTCTCAGTTTTTCAAAGAAAATGCCCATTCAGAACTAGGTAAGAATTGAGTCAAAAAATAGTCTTGTTTGCAACAACAAAAGAGTCAGTCTGGGAAGGGAAGATCCTCTGAGTTTCTGGTCAGAACAGAAAATAATTGCTATTTACATTTACTCTGAGTCATCAAAATCCAAACAATGAGCAAGAGAGGCTCAGGCCTGGACCCATTATTGACCATTCAGTTGAAGCCAGAGTGGTTTGGGTTTAAAGGCATAGTCAAGTAGCTCCATTTGAATCACAATGGGCTTTTTGGAAGCCTGTTTGTTCAGAGCTATATTTCAAGAAATCATAAATGAAAACTGTGCTAGACAAATAGTTGTCTCAGCTTTTGGGGGGAAAAGATGATAAAATAAATGGGATTTTTAAAAAATCTAAACCTCAAGATATCTCACAAAATATAAGCAATCAAAAGCATATGCCTTTAGACAGAGCACCCACATGTAAACACATGATTCCGTATTCGGACAGAGGGACCACAATGGTAGAAAATTAAGAGATGGCTGCCTGAAGCCCTCTTTAGAGACTTCAGGAGCAGTTCTTTGCCCTGCCTTTCAGCCCTCCAACCACAGATACAGAAGGTACTAAGGTTACTGATAAAGTGTGAATATGAAAGGGGATGCATCTTGTTGATGAGATGTTCCTGGGGATAGGATCATGACGAAGTCATTCAACAGAGTGTACAAGCTAAATCATAATTATTGATCCTGAGGAAGCTTCCACATACCAGAATATTTCCCCAGTAGCAGTGATATTGACCTGATGCTTCCTGCATGTATCACTGTGGGAAAATCACTTAATCTCTCTGGGCCTCAATTTCCTCATCAGTAAAATAAGGGAGTTAGATTAGATGACCTATATGCTTTCTTCTACCTCTAGCAATCTGATCCTGTGACCGCATGTGGACTAACTTGCAATGTTTCCAGATCAGGTAAGACGACCTAACTAGCTGCAGTCACAAGGCTTCCTAAGAGAGAAAAAAGAGGGACAGAATGTGCCACTGAACAAGTCACATCATTTAATAACACCACCTCAACCATCACTTCCAAAGACTGGTCAATTGCCACTAACAGGTAGAGGTGATGGTCCCCAACTCTTCAAAAATGAAAGCTGTTAAAGACCTGGGAAAGAAAACTCTTGTCACTCTAGTACTTGGCACTGTCAAATGGTTCAACATCAGAAACAGCTATGATTTTGTCAGTGAAAATGACATTTAAAAGGTATTACTATGTGTTTTGGGGCTGTACCCTAAGGACCATGGGACCTTTCCATTTGACTTGAAGCTAAAAGTCTTCCCCTTTAAAATGTGAGCTCTTGGGGGGGGCGGAGCCAAGATGGCAGAATAGAAACAGCACTGCCAAGGTGCTCTTCCCCCAGACCACTTCCAAACCATGTAAAAGGGGACTCTGAACAACTTCTGGAGCCCCAGCACCCACAGAACAACACAGAGAAGCTAACCTCCTGCTGGGAAACCTTTCTCAGTATGAAAATAATGGAAGAAGAGTATATGGGCATATGAATACATATGTGAATGTGTGTATATATGTTTACAGTTATACATGGATAGAGGGCACAGGTTGAATTTGGTGGGAAGGGATGATACTTAAGGGGTGAAGTTATGAGGTAAGAGAGGAAAGTGGCAAGAGGAGATGGGGAGAGACAGGGTAGGGTAAACTATCTCATGTAGAAGAGGCAAGGGGAAGTGGTTGCAGGGGAGGGGAAGAACAGGAAGGCAAAAAGGCAAAACCATATTCTCATTGAATTTGGCTCAGGGAGAGAATGACATACATACTAAATGGGATATCTCACCCTGCTGGAGAGTAGGGGGAAGGGGAATGAGAGAGGGGATGATGGAGGGGATGGCATTTTGGGGGGAGGGGAGGTTGGAAGTACCCACTATAGAAGAGGGACAGGATCAAAGTAGGGAATGGACCAGGTGGGGTGTGGGATGGATGGGAGGGAATTCTAAGCAGCCTTGTACAATATATCTACTATGGTAATGTTATGCATAGCTAGACATGTACAACATATACTGAATTACTTATCTTCCCAGAGGGAGTGGGTGACAAGGGAGGAAGGGAATGGATCTGAAATTCGAAGTTTTAAAATTAAATGTTTCGGGGCGGCTAGGTGGCGCAGTGAGTAAGAGCGCCGGCCTCGGAGTTTGGATGACCTGAGATCAGATCTGGCCTCAGAAAATGAGCACCCACACATAAATAATGACTAGCCGTGTAACCTTGAGCAAGTTACTTAACCCCAATTGCTTTAAAAAAAATTAAATGTTTCAAATATATATAAATACTATTATTAATACTATGTTGCGTGTAATTGGGAGATAAGATGTTCAGGTATTGGGGCACAGAAATTCACCTCACCCTAATGGTAAAGTCAAAGGGGGTATGGGAGAAGATATGGGAGAGAGCAGATTGGATGAGGGGATATCTTATAGGACTGCTATTCTGGGGTGGTGGGTAGGGGAAAATGGGGGGAAAATTGTAACTCAAAATTTGGTGGAAATGAATGATGTAAACCAGAAGTTAATAAAGCATTTGTTGGGGCGGCTAGGTGGCACAGTGAGTAAGAGCGCCAGCCTCGGAGTTGGGATGACCCGGAATCAAAACCGGCCTCAGAAAATGAGCACCCACACATAAATAATGACTAGCAGTGTAACCTTGAGCAAGTTACTTAGCCCCAATTGCTTTAAAAAAATAAATAAAAGTAAAGCATTTGTTAAAAAAAATTTAAAAAAGAATAAAATGTGAGCTCTTAAGAGCAAAGATGGTCTCCAATTTTCTATTTATGTTATTACTGCTTAGTACAGAACTTTACACATGGTAAGCATTTAATAAATATTTTTCCATACAGTTATTCATTCATTCATGATAGCCAAAAAAACTACTATAATCTTAAGCTACATTCAATATCACAGGATCATTTATCCAAGTGTATCCTTAGAGGTCGTCTAATTTAACCCTCTCATTTTACAGATAGAGGCCAAATGCCTCCACCATGGGAGGAAATAATCCTGCTTGTGCTCTCTTGGTCAGACCACATCTGGCTTAATGTGTTCCCTTCTAGGGATCACATTGTAGAAAGGACACTGACAAAGTAGGGTATTGCCAGAGTGGGGTAAGCAGGGTGGTGAAAAAACTGAAGATTGCAACAAACAGTGAACCAGTGATATTTAGTCTATAGAAGAGAAATCTTTTGACAAACATAACAGTTGTCTTTAAGTCTTTTATGGACTATTATGTGTCTGTCAATCAATAAGCAGTTATTTACTAGCATTTTACTAACTACAGGGTATACAATGAAATGCAAAAACACAGTTTCAGCCCTGAAGGAGCTTACAGTCTAATGGGAGAGACAATGTAAATAACTGTGTATATACAAGATACATCCGTATCTATCTATCTATCTATCTTTATCTATATATGCATATATTTTATATATATACACACATACATATATGTATATATGTGTATAACATACACATACATATATGTATATAACATACACATACACATACACACACATAAAGAGAGAGAGTAAATGGAAGTTAATTTGGGGGACCGGAAAGGCCCCCTTCAGAAGGTAAGATTTGAGCAGTCATAAGGGAATTCAGGTAATCTAAGGAAAACATGAGGAAGGAGAGCATTCTAGGCATGGGGCAATACACCATGCAAAAGCATGGAGGTGGGAGATGAAGTGTGATGTTCAAGGAACAGCAATTAGGCCAGTATAACTGAATTTTAGTGTGAAGGGAAGTAAAATATGAGGCCTAAAAAAATAGGAGGGGGTCAGGCTGTAAAGGACAGCCAAGTGCCCTCTGGCTGTCCACCCACTCCTCTGCAAATCTATTCTAGATTTGAAATCAATCACTTTCATCTTCTTGGGAGCAATTTTAAATGGTGTGCTAGTTCTTCCAGGGGGCCTAGCATTTAAGTTTTATCTCTTAATACAGGCAGCATGCTTGTACTGGAAAGAGAGCTGACCTGGAAGAACCGTGTTCTAATCCTGCCTCTGATATGTATTAGTCGTGTGGTGATGTTCAGTTGTTTCAGTTGTATGACAAATAGAGGATTTTACATTTGATCCTGGAAGTGATAGGGAGTCTGTAGAGTTTGTTGAATGGGGGTATGGAATGACAAAATCAGACTTAAAATCAGCTAAGTGGTCTAAGTGGAGGATGGATTGGAATGAAGAGAGATTTGAGACAGGAACAGCAATTAGAAGGTCACTGAAATAGTCCAGGCAAGAGGTGATAAAGACCTTTCCCAGATTGATGGTTCTGTTCATGCAGAGAAGAGAAGGCACTTAAAAAAATGTTATGGAGGTAGAATTGAATGAGAGGAGAGAAAGTGGAGACAATAGTGTAGATGACTTTCACAAAGAGTTTAGCTGAGAAAAAGAAGAAAGAAGATGATAACTATAGATTGTTGAACATATTAAGTAATTCTTTTTTTAAGGATGGAAGAGACACAGGCAACAAGGAAAAACCACTAGATAAAAAAATGAATGTTGTAGAGTATGTATGCCCGAGAGGGCAATATGCTGGAGAAAGGGGAATGGCATGGGATCATACCTAATGTAGATTGGTTTGCCTTGACAAGGAGAAGGGTTGCCTTCTTTAACAGAGACAAGAGTGAAGGAAAAGATAGCATGGAAATATGTCTGAGTGATGTGAGATGAGGAGGAGTGGGAAAGAGGGAACTCTCAGTAAATGGCCTCATTTTTCCTGAAGTTTGAAATGAGGTCCTCAGCTGAGAGGGTAAGAGAAGGGACCATGGTGGGAGTTTTGAGGAAAAATGAAAATGTATGCTATAGCTACTTTGGCAAATGGACAGTAAGCCCATATGGAAGGTGTAAAGGTATCATCTTGCTTTAGTGAAGGCCCAGTTGATATTATGTAACATAAATTTGTAGTGGACCAAATAATTATTGTTCAAATCTGGCTTCATACATTAGCTGTGGGACTCTGGACAAGTCACTTAACTCAGTTAGTCTCATTTTCCTCATGTGTAAAATGAGTCAGAGAAGAAAATGGCAAACCACTGCAATATCTTTGCCAAGAAAATCCCAAATGTCATCATGAAGAGTTGAATACAACTGAAACAACTGAACATCACCACAAGACTAATACATATCAGAGGCAGGATTAGAACACAGTTCTTCCAGGCCAGCTCTCTTTCCAATACAAGCATGCTACCTGTATTAAGAGATAAAACTTAAATGCTAGGCCCCCTGGAAGAACTAGCACAACATTTAAAATTGCTCCCAAGAAGATGAAAGTGATTGATTTCAAATCTAGAATAGATTTGCAGAGGAGTGGGTGGACAGCCAGAGGGCACTTGGCTGATGAAAGCTGGGAGATAAAGAGTCATCATTTTTTCCAAGAGAAGAGGAATTAAAAGGGGTTTCTGGGTTTTGCTGAAGACAAACCACCAATTTTTCAACCGGCCACATACCTTTTTGGGATGACTTTTTGTTCAAGGATCAAAAAAAAATGTTCTTTCAAATTTTTCTCTAATGGTTCATCAATGCTATTAATTTACCCTCTGTTCCTCTCTGCATCTTGAGAAGGGGCAAACTCCATGTTTACATAAGAATCTTCCTATACACATCTTCCAGTCTTGGTAACTCACCAACTCCATGTGGCAGAACCATCACCCATCCCTTTCCCAAGTCCATCTGATACAACCATCCCCTTTTCTAACAGTCAGTTCCTCTTTCTTAGTCCCAAGTCCCTGGAATTGTGAATCACAGTATCACAGTGAAAGATTTTCAACCATCTAACTTTCAAGCTATACAAAGTAGTCAACCCATTTTTAGAAGATTTTCCTCCTTTCAGAATCCAGTACTGTAGATTTCCAAATGAATGGTTGTCTCTACACTAAATTTAGTTTTCATGAAATTGGACATTTCTAGTAAAGTAGGTTAAATTTCATAGCAAAATATTTGGAGCAATAGGACAAGAATGAGTTTTAAATGACATCAAATTGACTCTGAAAAAGAAAATTCAAAGCATGTTGAGAGAATATCCAGACATAAAAAACATTTTTTTCCACATATGGGAATTCTGACCTCTATGAAGAGCTGGTGAAGGGAAGAGAACTTCTCTGAAGGCTATCAACCTGCTTGGACTAATGTTGAAATGTTTGTCATTCTATTACAGAGAAATTAGTAGACCACACAGCCCACCCCCAAGGAGTCATTTGAATGTTATAATAATTCCCTACAGAGGCATATATAACTTAATCTTTTTAAAATTTTTTGGTCTTTATTAATTCATTTATTTACTTTTAGTCTACAAGATTCAGTTCCACAATTCCTTGAGTTTCAAATTTTCTCCCCCTGTCTCTCCTCCCTCCCACCCATGGTGGCATACAATCAAGTATAGGATCTGCAAATACTTTTACATTAGACATTAGTCAGGTTATAAAGAAGGACTATATCAGATGGAATGAACAATGGGAAAGAGGAAACAAAACCAAGCAAGAAAAAGAAAAAGAGCAGGTAGTTTGCTTCAATCTGGATTCAAACTCAGTTCCTTCTCTGGATGTAGACCTCTCTCTCCATCATGAGTCTTTTGGGGTTGACTTATAACCCTGCATTGCTGAGAAGAGTCCAGTCTATCAAAGTTGGTCATTACACATACATTATGTCTATAATTGTGTACAAATTTCTCCTGGTTCTACTCTTCTCACTCAGCATCAGTTCATATAAGCCTCTCCAGGTAAATATGAAGTCCATCTGCTCCTCGTTTCTTATAGCACAATAGTATTCCATTACCTGCATATACCACAACTTGTTCAGCCATTCAGCCTTTAATTTCCCATTCTTTGACACTACAAAAAGAGCTGCTATAAATATGGTTGTACATATGGGTCTTCTTCCCACTTCTATGATCTCTTTGGGGTACAACCCTAGAAGTGGTATTGCTGTGTCAAAGGGTATGAAATTATTTATAGCCCTTTGGGCATAATTCCAGATTGTTCTCCAGAATGGTTGGATCAGCTTACAACTCCACCAGCAATGCATTAGTATTCCAATTTTTCCACATCCTCTCCAGCATTTGTCATTTTCCTGTTTTGTCATCTTAGCCAATCTGATTGGTGAGATGTGGTACCTCAGAGTTGTTTTGATTTGCATTTCTCTAATCAATAGGGATTTAGAGCATTTTTTTCAATATATAACCTAATCTTGGAAAGCCTTAAAAATGGCATTCAGGTCCTGGCCACCTAAGACAAGTCCTCAGAGAGAGAGTTGTAACTAGTGGCTTAGGGCAATCATCACAAACTATTCTGAGTCATACAGACTACATGGGGTGGGTCAGGGGAGAGATGAGGCAAGACATAGCAACCAGGCACTAAATGTAAGGCTACTGTTGTTATAGAGGCTGTCATACATAGGCAAAAGGAATACAGAAAGACAAGAGAGGAGTTCACCCCCAATCAATCCCTCCCACACCCCAGGTAGCTTCCTATTTCAACTAATTTATCTTTCTTACTTGGAGCTAAATTCTGTTGTTTCTATACTACTGAAGAGATGCAAGTGTCAGCACCCTCTAAAATTGGCTCCCTGGAGCAAAGTTCTTGTTTTCTTGACCTAGTTTGGGCTAAAGAAAACTTAACTCTTTACAATTTAGTGGCTGAATGCTAACTGTACTGGGTTAGAAACTGGTGAGAGAGGGGGAGAGAGACATTGAGAGGGAGAGAGAAAGAGGGAAAGGGGGGAGGGGGAGGGGAGGGAGAAGAGAGGGGGAGGGAGAGAGAGAAAGAGAGGAGGAAGGAAGGAAGGAAGGAAGGAAGGAAGGAAGGAAGGAAGGAAGGAAGGAAGGAAGGAAGGAAGGAAGGAAGGAAAGAAGAAGAGTTTGTATCACCTAAGTGCTGGGGATACAAATACAAAAGTAATGTAGCCCCTGTCCTCAAAAGACTTACATTTTAACAGAGGAAGACAATGCATAAGTGGTGAGGAATCATAGCCAAGGAAGGACACCTTGATTGGGCAGCCACAGGGATGGTAAATGGAACTTTAGGGCAGGCAATCAGAGATACTGTTGCACCACAACACAAGAGATGCTTCAGCAAGTTATGAAGTAAGAAGAGGAGCTGAGATGGGGGGTGGGTGAAAGTTTAGAATCACCTGAGTTTTTGAGAATGGAGTGGAAATGAGCCCTGCATTAAGATTCACAAAATCTCAATGTTGGAAAGCCCCTTTGAAGGCATCGAATTCAACCTCTACCTGAAGAATGAATCTTCTGTTACCAACCTTGGACAGATGATCATCCAATCTCTGCTTAAAAATCTCTAGTGATGGGGAACTCACTACCGGATGAGGCAGCTGATTCCACTCTGAGTCACAGAATCAATCAAATGAGATAATATTTGTAAAAGTGTTCAGCACAGCACCTGGCACATAGTAGGTGCTATATAAATGTTTATTCTCTTCCCTTACCTTCCCCCAGCTCTACTTGCTTTTCTGAAATTTCTACCTACTGCTATCTTCCAATCCCTCTTCCACCTCAGGATCTGGAACTAGAAGGAATCCTGGTAACCATCCAGTTCAAACCCATCACTTCACAGAAAAGGAAATTGAGGCTCAGAAGGGTGACGTGATTTGCCCAAGGTCACAAAGGAAGGAAACAATAGGACCAGGATTCAAACCTGTTCATACTTTCCACTATGCCATACTGACTTTTGTGCAATTAAAAAAAAAAAAAGGCTGTTGTTGGGTTTGTTTGTTTTTTGTTTTTGTTTTTGTTTTTTTTTGGGGGGGGGATGCTAACTTGTAGTCCTGATTCTGCCAGTAACTTTCTGTATTACCTGGGGAGAAATCACTTCCTGTTTTTGGGTCTCAGTTTCTCTATCTGCCAAGTCCAAATAGTGTACTAAATGGCCTCTGAGACTCTTTTCAACACTATGACTCTCTGGATTCTCTCTCTACTTTCCCTCTTTTGGTAAGTCCCATCTGCTACCATTGGTTTAACTATTTTCTTACACACACACACACACACACACACACACACACACACACACACATACACAGAAACACACAAGTAGACCCTGATTAGTGGGAATAAAGTGGTTGTATGCATTTGAATTAAAACCATTTGAAGTTATAATTATGTAAAATATGATACCTAGTTTTATCCTAGTCTAAATATTCAGTGCTAATTTGAATAATGCAACCAATTCTGGGGATTCATTTTTTGTACTAATAGGACCAAGCTGTGTGTGCATATGTTCGAATGTGTGTGTTTGTGCATGCTCATGTACACAGGCCCAGTGTCTCGCCTGAGTCTCATTCCTGCATCATTAGTTGTTGTCGTTCAGCCGTTTTTCATTCATGTTTGACCCTTCGTGACCCCATTTGGGGTTTTCTTGGCAAAGATACTGAAGTGGCTTGCCATTTTTTTCTCCAGCTTATTTTACAGATGAGAAATTTAGGCAGACAGGGTTAACTTGCCGAGAATTACTATAAAGCCAATCATGAGCAGCTCTCCTGAGGACTCCTGTTGTGAATAACTTTAAGGACCTAATCACATAGTATCATGGACTCTCTATTTACTCAGCAATAAACCAAAGCAAAACATTCAAGAAACTAGGGCACAACATTCACAACAGTATAACATAAATTAAACAAAACATATCATTCAGTAAGTCACAATCTTCTCAGTCAATATAAAGTACCCATCTGAAGTTTTCTTTCATCTTGCTTGGAAGCTGGCTTCCAATCATCCTTAAGGAGTAATGATCCTTAAATTGATCATCCTTAAGGGGTAGTGGAAAGTATCATCCACCCCTAAGTCACAGTAAGTCATAATCTCATCAGTCAGCACTAAGTACCCTAGTAAAGGTCCTTTCATCTTAACTGAAGGCTAACTTCCAAACTCCATGGCTCCTCTTCCACATTCCCAGTTCTTGCCTGGATTCAGGCAACTCTTACCTGGATTCACAAGTAGGCAGTTATTTGGTTGTAGGTCACAGTGACTAGTCCACTCCAAGCCCTTCACAGTTCCTGTTTTGGGGAAGACAAAGCTTAACAGAGCCACAACAATATTTACAGACATTAAGTTTAGTAGAGTTACAACAATATCCACACACATTGCCGGCACTGTCATCTCAATTCACTTTCTCTCTGACAAAGTAACACAAACCAACAGACAAAGCTTCTGTCTGAGAAATCACACACAAATCCCAGGATCTGTAAAGCCCCAAGACTTCTGTAAACAGCAGTACAGTCCTCTTCCAGGGCTTCTGCATTAGCAGTAAAGTCCTCTTTTAGGACTTCTTTCTAAAACAACAGACAAGTCTTTTGTCTGACAAATCAACAGAGTGGTACAGAGTGCTGAAATCACAAGCATTCTTGCTCTCAGCTCTGCTTTGTCCCAGCTTGTGCTGGAGCTTTTATATGCTCTGCTCCTTCCTGTTCTGCCTTTCCTGTTCTGCCCTTTCAGCAAGTTCCTCCCACTGTGGGCTCCATGTGATGATGTTAGGCATATTAAGGGCAGGGAAGATCTCTAATCTCCCTTGGGCCTATTAAGAGCAACATAACGTATACTGTTTCCAACAAAGACTTCATATAATCACCAGCAAAGCTCAAAGGCACTTGAATAGCTAACAAGGAGTTAAGTACTACTTTGCTTGCCATTACACTCACACAGCTAGTGTCTGAATCCAGATTTGAACTCAGACCTTCTTGACTCCAGGTCTGGCACTCTCTCCACAATATCACCTAGTTGCCCTTGCATCACCATTGGTTATTTCAAATTGAAATTGGTTATTTCAAATTGAATATCCCAGAGCCATCTCAAACTCAACATGTCTAAAATGGAACTCTACCTTTTCCCTAAAACCCTCTCCTCTCCCAGACTTTCCTATTTCTCTTAAAGGTACCACCTTCCTTCTAGTTTCCTAGATTCATTACCCAGCCATTATTCTCAACTCCTTACTCTCCTTCACTCCATGCTTCCAACCATTCTCAACTCCTTACTCTCCTTCACTTCAATCATTTTCCAACTATCTCCACCTCTAAAACACTCTCACCTCTGACTCCATCTCTCTACTCAGTTCTCAATTGTCTAACTACTACAGTTTATCCTACACACTACTGCCAAAGTAATTTTCCTCAAGCACATATCTGACCATGTCAGTCCACTACTCAATCAATAATAGTGGCTCTCTTATAACCTCTAGGATAAATATATAAATTCTTCTGTTTAACTTCTTTTTTTTGGAGGGGGTAAGGCAAGGCAATTGCAGTTAAGAGATTTGCCCAAGGTCACACAATTAGCAAGTGTGTCAACTGTCGGAGGTCACATTTGAACTCAGGTCCTCTTGACTTAAGAGCCAATGCTCTATTCACTGGGCCACCTAGCTGTTTAACTTTTATAAAGGCATTCTCCAAATGGCTCTAACCCATCTTTCCAGTCTAAATGGGCTTAACCCCCCCCCCAACCTCTGTGATCTAGCAAAATTGGTCTTGTCTCAGTTCCTCACACAACAACTGCATCTCATCTTCATATTTTTCCATTAGCTGATACCATGACTCAAAGATATTAGCTCCTCACCCTGGCCTCCTAGAATCCTCTTCCTTCAAGATACAGTTCAAGCAAAACCCTTTCCTGATCCCTCCTCTTAACTGCTAGTACCCTCCCTCCCAAATCACCTTATATTTAACTGATTTATATGTGTTTATATTTATTCTCCTAGTATTTATTATGTATATACTTACAGATGTCCCTTATTAGAATACCTCCCTTATTAGAATGCAATCTTTTTGTGTAGTGTTTATTTGTGTTTCCAGGACCTACTGTGTAGTACTAGCATCTTTTAACTATTTGTTAACTGGTTGAGTAGGGAGAGGGGCTGTGCTTTAAGGATTCCAATGGTAACCCCAGACAAGAGGATTATATGTATATAGTATTTGAGCATACAAGCTACCAAAATAGCTATGTGGTTATGACTTTCTGAGGGAAACCACTTAGACCATCTCCATCAGTTTCTTCATCTGTAAAAAGGGGACAAAGTAATGCTTCTTTTACTTTCCTCTCAGGATCAGAAGCTCACCAATGTCGCTGGACAAAGAATGCCAAGGTTCTGGTCCTTGGTCTGCCACTATCTTGCTGTGTGACCTCAGGCAACTCATTTCACCCTGGGGCAGGGGGAACCTCAGCTTCCCCATCTTCAAAGGAAGGGGATGAGCTCAATGCTAAGAGGCAGCTAGGTTGTACAGAAGATAGAGCTCTGGATTTAGAATCAGCAAACCTGAGTTCAAATCTGAACTCATACTCTCACTGGCCTATCATGCCATCATGCCCTAGGAACCTCATCATCATCCTGAAACATCCAGTCAGCTTTGGTACTCAGCACCTCATTAATACTTTCTGCCCCTCTGATATGGAGGACAAAATCATGAACTCTAAAACCTCCATTTAAAGAGAAAGCCCAAGTCAACCATTTCTTCATTTCCCACCTGTCTACACTCTTTTAGACTTCTGTTAATTTCTTCATCATTCCCCCAGAGCTGGGTACCTTCTTCTTCTTCTCTATCTCAACCTCTTTGGCTTCCTTTTGTATATTATCTTCCCCCCAATTAGTTCGCCTCAGTTTCTTCACATATAAAATGAGTTGGAGAATGAAACAGCCAACCATTCCAGTATATTTGCCAAGAAAATCCCAAATGGAGTAGCCACAACTGAAACAACTGGGTAAAACTTTAGCTTGTAGTATGCTTGAGGGCAGGGATTATCTCTCTTTTTTATATTTATATTTGTATTACTAGCACTTAGCCCAGTGCCTGACACATAATAGATGTTTAATAAATGTTTATTGACTAACTGAATGACCTTGAGCAAATTATTTAACTTCTGCAAGTCTTAGTTTCCTCATCTATAATATGGGGATAATGATAGCACCTACCCCCCACCAGGGTTGTTGTAAGGATAAGATGGCATAGTCTTTGTAAAGTGCATTGCAAACCTTAACGCACTATTATTATTATCCAAGCTCCCTTCAAATCCAAACAGCCCAAGTGAAAGAATCTTTTTATCCAGCTAGGACTGGGTTACAGGGAGTGGTCCACCACAGGATTAAGACAGCAAAGTCAGCCCCTGCATCTGATCCCAAGGACCACAGCACAATCATACAATTTGACTAGGAGGTTTCCTAAAAACACAGCTCCTACCCCCACCACCAACACTCCCCTGCCACAACTCAACATGACTGACCCCTGAGTTTTAGAATCTAGCACAGAGTGTGAGCAGGCTGCTTGCCTTGGTCCCCTCCCATGGTCCTCTGCTGTGGTAACTCAAGACACTGGGAGCCTGGGCTCCACATGGCTCACCCCTCCCTTGTGGTCCAGTTCTTTTTAGATAGGCTTGATCTGCCCCCTAGTGGTTCTATTTCCATCCCCATCAGGAAATGCCACCTATTCTACTCATCCCTTGCACCATGACCTATCGAAGACACATTGAGATAATTTGGGAAAGATCATAGTCTCTTCTGGTTTCAAAAGGTCATGGCCCTACCTTTCACATTCCTCCACCCCCTTCACCTTTTCAGACCTTGGTATAGGACAAGGAATATTGAATTTGCAAATTCAAAGCCCAACTCTGCTACTCATAACATGGGCAACTGGGGAAAACCTTTGGGTATCAGTTTCCCCCCGGGCTAAGATGATCTCTAACGTCCTTTGAAGCTCTGCAATCTTAACGAGTTTTTCTTAATCCCACAGATATTCTCTTCAGCCTGAATTACCTCTTATGGCCTCAGGCAAAGCATTTAACCCCTACCCTGGGTCTCAGATTGCTCATCTGTAAAATAAAAGTATTAAACATAGGTCTTCAGAGAACCCATCTGGCATTATACTTAGGATCCTATGATCCAGGGAGAAAGAACTTGGGATTTATCCCTAAAACATGAGAGTTAAAAACTAAACCCTCTTAGATAGAAGCAGCTAGATTGCATGGTGGATAGTTGTTTATACATAGAGTCAAGATCTGAGTTTGAATACTGCCTCATACACTGACTATGTTTTCTTAGAAAAGTCACTTAAGCTCTCTGTGTCACAGTTTCCTCATCAGTAAAATGGGAATAATAATAGCACCTTACCTCTCAGAGCTGCTGTGAGGATCAAATGAGATAACATCTGTAAAGCACTTGGTAAAACCTTAAACTGTTGTATAAATACAAATTATTAATCATGGTAGTACTAATAATAGTGGTAGTAGTAGTATTTGTAAAGGTAGTAGCAGTGGTGGTAGTAGTGGTGGTGGTGGTAATGGTGGTAGCAGCAGTGGTAGCAATAGTAGAAGTAGTAGGAGTAGGAGTAGTAGTAGTAGTAAACAGTAGTAATAGTAGTAAAATTTTTCCTCTTCATATTAGAGTGTTTCCTCCTTTTCTTGGTAATCCTTCCTGTCCTCAATGGCATATCCCAAATACCTCTCTAGGAATATTAAAAATATCATAGATCCCTCACTTTGCATCCCTCTTGCATGTCCCTCCTCCCAAAAAATCCAATCAAGCCTAATCTCCAGGAATCAGGCCTGACACAAGAGATTCCCAAACCGATCGTGTACTTATCATAAGGCACAGGAGAAAGGGGATCAGGCATCAGAGAGCCTGCATTTAAATACTGGCCCTGCTACTTAATACCTGTATGATCTTAGATTTCACTTTAGGGGATCTCAGTTTCAACTGCATAATGATATGGACTATATAATGATTGGACTAGATTCTTTCCAAAATCCCTTTGAGCTCTTACTTCTGTGACCAATGAATGTTACTACTATGACCCTATGTGCCTAATCTTATACTTTTCAGTGTGGGGGAGACAGAAGAATAAGGTAGGATGGCCCACCCTTCCCCAAACCATAGGCCAATTCTCAATGTTGTTTGCTTTTCCAAGGGAAGATCCCAAATAAACCAGGTAGTCTCAGCCTCCAGAGGTATGGGATGAGATTAGGGGTACCTTTAGCCCAGCTACAGATTGCCCACAGACCTTAATCATTTCAGTTTCACACTAGGAGCCAATATCCTATAACTGGCTCCACCTCAAACCTTACCCCTGACAGTCCTGGAACTGTTCGGCTCTGGTTGGGTTATAGAGATCATAAAGAAACATGGTGACTAGATTTGGAGTCAGAGCACTCCTGCTGGAATCCTGGTTCTATTCTTCATCACCCATGAGTCCATGCACAAATCATTTTCCCTTACAACCATAACGATGTCAGAAGGATCGGAGCTTTGCCCCAGTTGCAAAATCTAGAGGAGATTCATATTGTTCAGTGGATAGAAACACATGAGTTTTATAGCAGAAGAGCAAAAATATTTAGTCAAAATAAAAAGCTACCAGACTATGGTCTGTGCCCCAGGTTATGTGCCTCACCCTGGCCCCTCCACAGAGAGAAATCTCCCTAGCTTTAACTTCACAGCATCATTGAAGTTATCCTCTTTTTTCCCTTACAACTACTTTGTCCTCGATTAGGGAAGCATACAAGAGAGAGTCTTTCTCCCTGCCCCAAGGGACAAGGTATGGGCCTTAAAAATACATTCACCTTTAAAAAAAATAATAATTGATCTGAGGCCACCTTTCATACTACATTTTGTGGTATTCCATCTGGGAGCTAAAATAGTTAGTTATTGGGTTTGCTTTCCTTTTCTGGTCCTTGATTACTTCATACATAAAAATGCAGAATTCTATTCATTTCTAGGATCCCCAAAGATCTAAATCCTATAGATTCTATGAAGGAAAAGAACTGTTACAATGAATTTCCTTCTAATCACAGCTACCACGCCAGCCAAAGGTGATTTCAGGCTAGGATTCTGTCCCCACTCCAAAATAGGCATTCACTGCCTTTTCTCTCCTTAGCAGCTTCTCATTCTCTGGCAGCACTTGGATTGTCTTTGTCACATACCCTCCATGCAGCCTGGGTTCCTCCTTTGCTGCCTTTAGTCATCATGAAGCAACAACTACACCATGCTCGCCACTTAGTGGCTGAATCTGGAAGCACTCCAACAGTTTTTCCCAGAAGAGATGCCCCCAACTCAGTCCTCACCAGCCACCTTAGAAAGGATTCAGCATATTTCCCTGGTTGGCTCAAAAGGACTTCTGTCCTCAAAATGAGCAGCCCAGCAGGGTCAGAGCAAAGCCCCGTAAGGAGCAAAGGCAGAATCCTGGGCACTCAGAATGAAGAAACACTGAATCAAGAGAAGAACTCAAAAGGATCCTACACAATCTCGTGCCTCCATTGCCAGACGTAGTTAGAAAGTCAGCCACTGGATCCTGGGGGCCTCATGAGAGCAGCCCTAAGAATTACAGGAGGACATAACATAAGAGTGTGAGAATAACTAAAGGGGGAGTGTTAAACTGTTGGGGGTAAAGAAGGGACACTGCTGAAAGTGAATAATAACAGATGGTGGAGTAAGGGCAGAACTACTCGACTTTTTTTTCCCTGATTTACATATCAAAAAAATTATCTTTGGTGTAGAAGGTCAGAAGAAAAAATGGTCAATAGAGGTGACACCCAAGATAAATAAGGAGATAATAAAAGTATTCAACTCAATCACTCTGGTGCCTTTAAATCACTACCATCTGCCTGGCCCTGGGTTTACAAAGGCAGAAGTAAAAGCACTCCTGCCCTCAGAGAGCTTACATTCCATAGAGCGAGACAATATGTACTAGATATGTACAAAATAGATCAACATAAAGACTTCATGTAAAAGTTGCTGGCACTTAAGCTGAGACTGGAAAGAAACCAGGAATTGTAAGAGGTAGAGGTGAAGAGATTGAGTGGGGGACACCTGGCACAGCCAGCACAAAAGCTTGGAGGTGTGAAGGTGTGACTGGTATAAGGAACAGTGAGGCCAGTTTGAGCACAGAGGCAGTTGGTGGCACAATAGATAGAGCCCTAGGCCTGGAGTCAAGAAGACCTGAGTTCAAGTGTGACCTCAGACTCTAGCTGTGTGACCCTAGACAAATCCCTTACCCTTTACCTCAGTTTCCTAAATTGTAAAATGGGTGTAATAATAGCACCTATCTCACAGGACTATTTTCAGGATCGATTGAGCTAATATTTGTAAAAGTAGTTGGCACAGTACCTGGCACATAGTAGGTGCTATGTCAATGCTTATCCTCTTTTCCAGTCTGACTGGATTATGACATTGAGGGGAATATTATGCAATAATGCTAGAAAGGTAACATGTGGCCAGGTTGTTAAGAACTGCAGATGCCAGATAGAGTTTCTGTTCTATCCTAGAGTTAATAGTCATTGGGATTTACTGGTTGGACCTGTGCTTTAGAAAATCATGTCTGTCGTTGTGTAGAGGCTGCCCTGGAATGGGAAGAAGCAAGGAAGAAGGGAGCTATTGGCAAGGGGTGAGTGACAAGAAGGGATGCTGTGGAGGTTGAAATGGCGAGATTTGGCAACTTCCCTTGGTTAGTTAAAGTCATCAGGTCCAGAATGATTTCCTGGGATACTGAAAGAATTGACAGGTATGATTACTGAGCCCCCAGATCTTTGGAAACTGGCATAGAACAGAAAAAGGGCCACAGTTTTCCTGATATCTTAGGTTCCCTTATGGCTATACATCAATGATCCCATGATCCTATGACTGGGGAAGGTCAGACATTCTTTTTGAAGAAAAGAAATAAGGATAGCATCTGAAAACTAAAGACCATTGAGGTAAACTTAGGTTCCTGGAAAAATTATAGAATGGAAAGGAATGGTTTGTGACCATCTTGAGAGGAAAATAGTGATCACCAAGAGCTAATGTCATTTTCTTTTGAGACTGGATCTCCCTTTTGACACTGGATCTCCCTCCAGGCTTGAAGCACAGAGGTTACTCACAGGCCTAATCCCACTGCTGATCAGCAGAGAAGCTTTGACCTGCTCTATTTCAGACCTGGAGCAGTTTTCCCTCCTTAAATAGCTTAGTGCCCACTCCCCTTGGCCCTGCCCCTGAGGGCTCACCATATGGTGCTGGTCTTGGTGCAAATACCTCATTGGCTTTGACTTTTCTGTAGCTCAGAACTCCTGAGCTCAAGCAATTCCACCAGCCACAGCCTCCTATTAGTAAACATTACAGGCATGCACCACCACCCCTGGCTAACATAATTTCAACAAGAGTATATCATGCCAGGCTAACCTTGGTTTCTTTGGCAATGAGATTAATAGATACTCTGGTAAAGCAAGGTAATACTCTAGTTCGTTTATAAGCATTAATTAAGCTCCTACCACATGACAAGCACTGTGTACTAGGGATATAAAAAAGGTGAAAGCTCCTATTCTTAAGGATCTCACAATCTAATGGGGGAGATAACATGCAAACAATATATACAAGCAAGCTATATATAGGATAAATAGGAAATAATTAACAGAAGGAAGTCACTAGACTTAAGAGGAATTGGGAAAGGCTTTCTATAGAAAGTAGGATTTTAGTTGGGACTTGAAGGAAGTCAAAGAAGTAAGAAGGCAGAGACCAGGCTTAGAACATCCCAGGCATAGAGGACATCCAGAAAAAATTACTGGAGCCAAGAGATGAAATGTCTTGTGTGTGAAACAACAAAGAAGGCAATGTCACTGGATCAAAGAATATGTAGGGGAGGGATGGATGTAAGGTAGAAGATTGGAGAGGTGGAGACAGGTTATAAAGGGCTTTGACTACCAAGCAGAGAAATTTTTATTTGATCCTAGAAGTGAGAGGGAGCCACTAGAATTTATTGAGTGGGGGAAAGGGGGCAACAAGGTAGTTTACCTAATTTAGAAGAAAGTATTTGATAAAAATCTTCCATCATTTTGGACAAGATGGAGAAACATGGGCTAAATGATAGAACAGCTTCCTGAATTTAGAGTTGGTTGAACGATCAAACCCAAAAAATAGCCATTGATGAGTCAACCTCAAATTAGAGATGAATAGAATGCTCTAAGAATGTAGCCTCAGCCTGGGAATATTAAATATTTTACGCAATGACTTGGATGAAGGCATATAGTGTCAAATTTGAAGATAACACAGAGCTAGAAGGCAAAGCAAATATATTGTAGTCACAATCCAGAGAGACTTCAATAACATAGAAGGATGAGCCAAAACTAATTGGATAAAATTTCATAGGGATAAATGTGAAGCCCTAAACTTCATAATCAAAAAATCAATTTCACAGTTGCAACATGAAGGACATTTGGCTAGACAAGAGTCCATCTGAATACAACTTTAGGGGGGTTTGTAAGTATCCGTGATTCTGTAACCATAAGAATTATCACATGAGCAGAGAACCAGCATCTATTTCAACCCAACATAAAATTTTTTCCAGCAGAATAATTATAGTATTAATTCTGTATCTCTGTAATGTACTTACCATGTAATTATACTTGTTTCTGTTTGTGCCTTATTTCCCTGATAGAATATAAGCTGCCAAGGGTCTATGTCTTAGCTAAACTTCCTATCACTGATAGCATTGACCTCAAATGCACTGCACAATGGACAACTTAATAATATTTGAATGAATTAATGTCTTACATTTACATATAAGTTTATAATTTACCAAAAAATGTGTACAACATCTTTTGTTTGATCCTCACAATAGCCCAATAAGAGGATGAGAGCAGGAATTACCATTCGTCATTCTACAAATAAAGTAAATTGAATCTCAGAAACATCACGTAATTCACCCAAGGTCACAGTGTTAATGATGGAACCCAGACTATCTCCTTATTCCAATTCTGTTCTTCAAGGCCCAGCTCTAGGCCCAATGCTTCCATGAAGCCTTCTTTTCCCACTTGCTCCCACAATGATCTTCTCTTTATCTTACATCTACAAAACTGAGAATCATTGTTATGACACAATCTTACACACAAAATAATTAGAGAATAATCTTGCAGTATGGGATCATATATTTCTTCTCCCCCCAACTATCCTCCAAATTCTCTGAGGGAAGAGACATATCTTATAGGTCTTTGTATTCCCACCATGCCTAGAACAGTACTGAGCATATAATAGGTGCTTAATAAATAACTAATGAACTTATTGATTATCTTATTTATCACACAATAGAAACATTAATAGTAAAAGACAACATAGGATTCAGAGTAGGAAGAGACCTTAGAGATCATCTCCAAGCTTCAATAATGTCAAAATGAGATAGTTAATCTCTACATTGGCCAGGCCAGTATGACTGATATTTAAACTTAGAGGAGCAAACAGAAATTCATCACATGAACGCTAAGCTTGCACTATTAGAGCTCAGATGCCATCAGCATAGTTGGCATTTGGGTGACATTTCCATATGGCTTTTTAATGAATGCTCTATTAGTTCTTTATAAGTTAGATCAATCAATTGACAAGCTTACTAGGGGACAAACCACTGTGTTGGCATTAACCAGGATTTGGACTTTAGCCAAAATCCAAACACTGATTATACTTAGAATCAATTGTTTTTCAGACATGGAACTACTCTGAACCTCAAAGATCCAGGAGATGGAATTTAGGGCAGAAACAAAGGGAACTCGGGGGAGGAAAAGGACAAAGCACCCAAAGGGTAACATGAACCAATTGATTTTTTCTGGGAGTTGCCAAGATTATATTAGATAAGTTAGTAAATGTGGGATCAATGTAGAGTTGGTGTTGAAAACCATATGGATCATGGAAGTAGACCCCTCTATAAGAACAGAAGGAAGCAATATGTTGTCAAAAGCTAAGTATGCTGATCATTGCTTGAATCCAAGACTAAGGTGACCAGATGATAGGCACATAAAATTTAGAGCTTCAAGAGAGCCTATAATTTACAGATAGGGAAATAACTTTCAGGCTTCTAGCCAAAAATGATTACCTGGGCAAAGGAAAACCCAGCTTCAACATGCTTACCCCAATAAAAATCTAAAAATCTCACCAAATCAAATAATGATGAAGAAATTCAATGAGAAACTACAGTGATTTCTTCCACCTCAGAACTACACAAAGCATACGCTAGAAGCCCATGGACAATAGAAAAGGGAGCCCTTCAGCCAAGTCAGTGTCTATACTCATGCAATCAAGCCTGCAGCTTCCCACCTCAATCAGAGACTGGCCAGAAATCCTTGCAGTCTACCGGGGTTTGTACCCCGGGGCAGCAAGAGCAGAAGGATTCCCTCCCCAAAAAGCTCCTGGGATGTCATTAATTCTCAGCATGTACCTTGGAAGGGACCAGAAATGGCAGTAGTTCATGTGGTCCTGGCAGCATTAGGGGCAGCTAGGTGGAGCAGTGAGTAAGAGCACTGGCCTCGGTGTTGGGATGACCTGGGATCCATCCCGGCCTCAGAAAATGAGCACCCACACATAAATAATGACTGAATGTGTAACCTTGAGCAAGTTACTTAACCCCAAGAACCATAGTCAGAATCACACAAAACCTCCGAGCTTCAACTATAAACCAGAGGAGATCTTGGAATGCAACATTCTGAAAGAAAGAAAATATAAGCTTACAAGAAAGAATAACTTATCCTACAACACTGAATATAACCTTTTCTGGTGGGAGATAAAACTTTAATGAAACAGAGGATTTTCAAATACTCCTACGTAAAGACCAGAGTTGAGTAAGAACTTTGACGTATAAACACAAGATTAAAGAACAACCTAGACATATATTTTTCGAGCAATTGAAAAGGTCTGTAAGAAAATGAAGGACTAATATTCTATTAGGGATAGAAGAAACAAGTATCCTTTAAGTACTTTAATGTCTTCAAAGATTGAAGAATTAAGAAAACAGAGAACCTGGGGGTCAATTAATTCTAGAAAGGAACAAAAAAGGCATGGGATTTACTATTTCTCATTGTTAGAGTACATCAGAGGAACAATAAACAAATAAGAAGGAAGGAGTTGGAGATCAAGAATAAGGTGAACCTCACTATAATCTGAACCAAAGGAGGGTTGAACACCCACAAACATGCTGAGAGAGACAGAGACAGAGACAGAGAGACAGAGAAGGAGGAGGAGGAAGAGGAGGAGGGGGAGGAAGAGGAAGGGGGACGGGAGGAGGAGAGAGGGACTTCCCTTCTCTGGGCATTAGTTTCTCTATCTGTAAAATTAGATTTGACCAAATGATCTCTAAGTTCTCTTCTATTTCAAAACCCTACAATCATAAATCTCCTCCAGCCCACTACAACTTCCTTTATTCGCAGGGAAAGAAGCAAAGTCCCTGGGTGGACAGTGGGACATTTCCAAACTGACCTGCAAAACCTTTCCCTTTTTTTTTTTTAACCAAGTCAGCAGAAATGAATGGAGGCACTCAACTCAGTCCCACTAGGACCAGAGAAGGAACTTTTGTGATTTATAATCTATATAGCTATGAAACCAAGAAAAGGAAAAGGAACGTGCTTAATTTTCCAACTCTGCACCCAATACTTTTCTTTTCTAAAAAAAAAAAAAAGATTGTTTATACATTTTGTTTTGACACTTCTTAATAAACATCCAAATAAACTCCACTACAAAGTACGTTTCCTAAAAGTAGTTTATGCATTGGCAACATAAAAGAAGAACATTCTGGCCTTTAAATTTGCTACTGATTATGTTGTTTCTGACCAGAAATTTGTTGCTTCTCCACATTGCCTTTATTTACATTGTTGTAGTTTTATTTACATCGTACATATTGTTCTTTTGGCTCTGCTTTTCTTCACTCTGCATATACTTGATACAAGCCTTCCTGTTTCTCTGAATCCTTATCATTTTTGGTTCTTTACCAAGAAGTAATATTCTATTATATTCACATAACAGAAATTGTTCTGCTGCTCTCCAATATCTTTTCAGCTGAAGGCACTGGGTACTAGTTCAGACATAATTATATGTAGCTCTTTCCAAATGAGTCAGACTCTTCCTATTCATTACCAACCACGAGAATCAAGGTTGACATGAATCAGAAAGTCCAACTAAGAATTATCATCCAACACAAATTTCATCAACAATCACTTATGAAGTACTTACTATGTGAAATGCATTGTTCTAGGAGGGCCTGGAAGAGATGCAAGGATGAATAAGTCATGGTCTTACACACAAGGAGCTTACCATCTAGGAGTATCACTGTATCAGTATTAATAATATACACATCTCAATAGCTCCTCCAACACTTATCATCAGTTCTGACCAACACAACGAACGAACATTATTCCGGAGGACTGATGATGAAAAATGACATACTGACAGAGTGGGAATGGATTAAATCTGCAGAATAAGACATACACTTTTGGACAATGCTAATTTGGGAATTTATTTTGCTTGACTATTCATACTTGTTACAAGGGCTCTGTTTTTTTCCTTTTTTCATTGGAATGGGAGAGGTGAGAAGGAAAGATAATACAAATTTGTTAATTGAAAATAAATTAAACTTAAGATCTACCAGGGCTTGAATTCTAGTAACATCATCTCCAGGAACTCAGGATCATCACCAAGCCATGATAGATGTCAGAGGCAGACTTTGGGAAGAGACATCAACAATATATCAATAATACTGAAAATCTTACTGTCCTATATAAATGTTATTAGTATATAAATACATCAATATATATGTATACATGTGTGTATATATGTCTATATACATATGCACCTACACACACACACACACACACACACCCTTCATTCAATTTGATTCTTCAAGCATGTGTCAGATTGCATGGGCAAATCACTATGCTAGGTACTCAGGATACAAAAGCAAAAAATAATACCTTCCCTCAAGGACCTTATGTTCTATTGGGAGAATACTACATGGACACAGACATTTAAATACAAGGGAATTTGTAGAGCAAGAGAGATCCTTGGTGTGATCAGGAAAGGCTTCATAGCAGAAGTAACAGCCAAGCTGAGCCTTGATCATGAAAGAGATGAAGAGGGAGTACATTCCAGGCAAATGTATGGAGGCAGGAGATGAAGTGAGGGGAACAACTAGTAGCCCAGTGTGGCTGAAATGGAGAGTGTTTGAAGGGCAGCAATGGGAAATAAGGCTGGGAAGGCAGGCTGCAGCCTTTAAGTGCCAAGTTGTGGAGAGGAAATAGGGAGCCACTGAAAGTTTGTAAAGAATAAAGTGATGGGGGCGGCTAGGTGGCGCAGTGAATAGAGCGCCAGCCCTGGAATCAGAAGGCCCTGAGTTCGGAGCCGGCCTCTGACACTTAATCCATACGAACAAAAAAACCTAGCCGTGTAACCTTGGGCAAGTTACTTAACCCCAATTGCCCTAAAGGGGCGGCTAGGTGGCGCAGTGAGTAAGAGTGTCGGCCTCGGAGTTTGGATGACCCGAGATCAGATCCGGCCTCAGAACATGAGCACCCACGCATAAATAATGACTAGCCGTGTAACCTTGAGCAAGTTACTTAACCCCAATTGCTTTAAAAAAAAAAAAAAGAATAAAGTGATGTAGTCAGACCTGGACTTTAGGAACAATTATTCTGGCAGCTACATGGTAGGTAGCTTGGAAAGAGCAGAGACGTTTGCAAAATAACTGCACACTTTCTGAGATCATCGATTGTTCACAAGGTGGGAAGTTTGCAGGGCAAAGAGGAATTTATTGGATTCAATTCCTGTTGCCTAATTTCCCTTGAGGATTTGCTATAATCAGTTGTCATAAGTAGCTCTTTACTTTTCCCCCTTGGAATCTTGCAGCATTCAGACTTGGCATCTAACAGCCCCAACCATAAGGTGGCCCAATTCAGTCTGTTTTCGCAACACAGCTGTTTGTGGTATGTGCCTTGAACTGGTGGCTCCATGTTTGGAATGGTTTCCTGGAGACCTCAGCCTTCACCACATTGGACCAACTGGTTCAATGTCACAATCTGTACAGAGAATAAATGCCAAATAGCTCCACTGTGGATTATGGTCATATAACTTCACAGCTTAAATCCCACACTTATCACCTATACTAAGCACCTAGTGTGTGCTCAGCCCTGTACTAGTCACTTCTGGCAATGTTGAAGAAGGGCCGGGCTTTTTCCTCAAGGGAAAAAGGAGTCTACCTGTAAGGCATACATGAAGCAGAGAAAAGGCCAGGATGCTATATGACTGGAAGCTAAATTGGGTGATACAGCCTGAAAGCTCTATATAAAGCAGTTTGGATCAGGAAAAGATGTCAGCATGGACCAGTTATAAGGACACTTTTTTTAGAGGAGGTAGGACTTGAAGAGTGTAATGTGGGACTTAAAGGACTTAAAATAGAGTATAAGCTCCTTCAGGGAGGAAATGTTTCATGTGATAGCTTTCTATTTTAACTAATTATTCTTGCTTACTGAGTTCTAAAGCCATTTCTTACTCCCTAATGAAGAAATACAACTGCTATGAGCACCCTGTAAATTTTGGTGGCTTGGGTCAAAATCTTAGGTGCCATACCCTAGTTATGGCCTTCTTTTGAAAGAAGACATGTCCCTTCTAAGTGCCTCTATTTCCCCAATTGTAAAAGGGGAAACTCTCAGGGTTGCAATGAAGAAAGCACTCTGTAAAATTAAAACAGCATAGAAATGTGAGCTGTTATTTCTGTTAGACTATGAATTCCTAGAAAGCAGTAGTCATATCATTTTCCAACTTCTATCTCTATCTTCCAACTTTTATCTGCTGTCCTAGCATGGTGCATTGCATGTAGGCAGATAATAAATATTTGTTAAATAAATGAAAAAAGTGAGGGAGTTGAATTTTATTTCTAAGACCCCTTCCAGATCTCAGCTGCTAAGTTTAAGAATGGCACCCACTGGGGCAGCTAGGTGGCACAGGGAATAGAGTACCAGCCCTGGAGTCAGGAGGACCTGAGTCCAAATCCGGCCTCAGACACTTAACATAAAGCTAGCCCTGTGACCTTGGGCAAGTCACTTAACCCCAATTGCCCTGCCCTCCCCCTTCAAAAAAAATGACACCCATTAAAACCACTGAGAGGGTTCCATGAGGCATAGAAGAAGTATCAGATTTGGAATCAGAAACCCTGAAAGTAGCTTTTGCTCCTTCTCTACTGACTTGATCTTAGAAGAGTCACCATTTCTCTCTGTCTCACTTCTTTCACTTTGAAAAGAAAGTGGCTGGACTAAATGATCTCTAAGGGCACTTCCACTTCTAAATCCGGTGACTGATCCTATAATCCTGGAATGACTCTAGCAAACAGTGTTAGTCCAGGTTGGTCCATAACCTAGTGTAAGGTGTTTCTAGCTAAAGGAACCTGAAATTATATTACGTGGCCCTCAGGATGATTCTAAGTAAATCAGGCTCAGTACAATGTAAGATTTGTCAGTAAAATATGAGCTCTTTGAGGACAGAGACGAACTTTTGGTTTTATCTTTACATCTTTAATGACTTGCATGATACCTCATTCATAGTAGATAGTTAACCAATGCTTGTTGAATTGGATGAGATGGATTAGTTGGGATAGAATGGGATAGGATGGGAAGGGATGGGATAGGATGGAATAGGAAAGAATGGGATGGGATGGGATTGGATGGGATGAAATAGGATGAGATGGGATGGAATAGGAAAGGATGGAGTGGGATGGGATAGGAAAGGATAGGATGGGATAGGATGGGATGGGATGGGATGAGATGGGACAGGGTGGGATGGGATGGGATGGAATAAGAAAGGATGGGATAGGATGTGATAGGAAAGGATAGGATGGGATAGGATGGGATGGGATGGATAAAAACCAAAATGTGGCTAGAAAGAAGTTTCTCCATCTTTCATTACCTTGTTGCAGACTGAAACAGACCTGCAGAGTCATAAAATTTATTATAGTTGTGCATTGTGATCATGCTTTTTCTTCATTATAAATACCAGTTGCTATGAGAACAGGCACTGACACAACTTTTTTATGATGTAATTAAATCCTTAGAAAGACCAGCAGCCAAACCAAAGAATATCCAGCTCTCTCTTCCCAAGAGAGCATCCCCACCCTGCCCAAGTTTAGCATGAGTAGGGAGGAGCAAGGAAGCTTCCTTGAAGATGGAGAAGCCTCAGTTAGCTGACTAAAATCAGGATGAATGCAGAATTCCAGCAAGGATCAGGGATTCTGGTTTGGAAAGAGTGGCCACCCCAAAACTTGTGGGTGTATCTTAGTTAGACTCCCCTTATCAAGAAGCCCAAAGTCATAGGTTCAATTGACTTGTGAACCAGTTAATGTGGCTTTATTCTATCATCACAAACTGAGCCTCTACACCTGGCCACAGAATGAGTCCTGACTCTCAAGGAATCAAAGACAGAACATTTAAGGATTTACCATGTGTCAGACACCATTTTAAGCACTAAGGACAAAAGACAGTTCCTGCCCTCAAGGAGCTCACATTACTCCCCCTCAACAAATTCTATGCTTACGTCAAATTGTATTACTCATTGCTCCCTGGAAACCTTCCACTCTCCCTGAACTTGGCTTTGTTTAACTGTTTTTCTTTGTCACAAGGGAGGACTCCTTTGATGTGGGGGTTGCAAGGTAGGTGGGGAGAGGGCATTTACAGCTGAAAATGACTGTTTTATAAAAATTAAGCTGATCTGTAAGGTTCCTTCTTATTCTTACATTTTGTTTTTAAGAAGGTTTACCCTGTTGGGAAAGTGGAATTAAGAGATGGCTCCATATGATGGAACCTCTCATGCATCAGCCTTTTAGAACCCTGGGAGGAAATGTAGTTTGGAACTGCTCACAAACCAAAGCCTCTCCCAGACCAAGGTCTGAGCCATTTGGGTCATATTTATTTTATGTCAGATTGGACGTAGAGAGGCCACTGAGGCCAAGCTGTTGCCAAAACAATGTTTAAAACGTCTCTGGAAAATGTGCAGCAGTTTCTTTTTCCATGAAACTCATGTTTAGTCTTCTAGTCTGAATAGCTCAGTCCCCCACCTGCAGAGAGAGAGCTGAATGACTTTTCCTCTAAGGAAGGTGGAGAAAATGGGGCACAAACTTTAAAAACAGTGACTATAGCAACCTAGGACATTGGCTTTGCTTGACCCTGTGCTGTGTGATCTTAGACAAGTCACTCACTCTTTCTGATTCTTCATGCTCTCTGCTCATCTAATGGAAAAAAAAGGAACCACATTCTCATGAAAATTCTTTAAATTAGAAGATGCTGTTTTCCTTAGGAGGCTAGTGATTATGCTAGGCACAAAACTACATGTGTATATATCCAGTTCCATAGGTTTCTGGTAAATACATTTCAACACATTCCCCTCCCTCTAGCCTCAAGTTCAATGACAATTAAACAGGCCTGATAGAAGAAATTAAAAGGCTTTGCTGGGGGAGTATGTGTTGGATGAGGGGAGCAGAGTTCTTATATGACCCTATCCTGAAATGATTGAAGTAGGTTAACAGGAGAATGCTAGTAGGGCCATATAAGGAATCAAAGAGAGAAGAGACTTTGGAGATCCTAATTAAGCCCAGCATGACTCAATTTTGGAAACAGGCTAAGAAAATATTTAGCAGTGGATAAAGAGGTTAGCTGATAAGTAACCAGAACTAAAGGAAGTTAGAAGCCAAGTTACTGCTTTTAAAGATTGCTTTACAAATTTTTACATTTGCAAACATTTGCAAATTGCTTTAAAAAGGGTTCCTTTGAATATTCCCTAGATTTAGAAAGCCTGAATTCTAGTCCTAATTTTGTCACTATGTAACCTTTCTCCAGTAATTTCCCTTTTGTGGATCTTAGTTTTCTCATGTGTGAAATAAGAAAACTAGATCTTAGATCTAAGATTTCCTACTAGATCTGACATTGTGTGATTCTATTATTCTATAGATTTTCCTCTCTCAGTATGGGGGGCTTGCGGTATTTTCCCAGTAACTTCTATAGAAAGGAACAAATATTTGGACCTGGCTAAAAGGGTTTCTGGGAGATATTATTTCAAGGAGATAGACAGTATTGTTTTCTTCCCACCAGGAATAAACTCTGATAGAGTATCACAGAAGTGGTTCTCAGAAATAGAGGGGAAGTAAATGCCATAGACGTGCAAAAGAGGTGGACAATAGTGGGCAAAGAGGAGTTCCTCAAGAGAGATGTTCAATACAGAGTATGAGTGATGATTGAACCGTGGCACCACCAGGCAAGTGCCACCTTTAGTCACCAAGGCAAATGAGACAGCTATGACCAAAATGTAGGAAGCATCAGACTCTGAGTGAATGTTCCCCTGGCTGAGAATTCAGGCAGCCAATAAAGTGCTACTTTCCCTCACTTTTTCCTCCTCTTTTTCCATATTTAGATAAAGTTTAAATCCAGAGTTTTCATGCTTTGTATGTATGTGTGTAAGTTGTTTAGTTGCTGCTAAATAGCATCAAAGTAAAAGGAAGCAGTGGAAAACAGTAGTGGCTCTGAAGTCAGTGGACTTATGCTCAAATCCTACCTCTGACATGGTGTGTGACATTGAACAAGTAATTTAACCTCTTTGGCCCCAGTTTCTTTATCTATAATAAGAGATTGGATTAGATGGCCTATGAGGTCTCTTCCAGTTCTTGATCTATGATCTTACACACCATTTTTGAGCAGCATGTTTCTCATTTGCAAAGAGGGACAGCAGCTGAAAGAAACAGTGTTTGGCATCAGTATATGGCAATAGAGGTAGTTTCAAGTCCTCTTAAAGTACCAGTTTTTCTCCTGACTAGAGTACAAGTTGAAATGAGAGAGAATCTTATAGCTTTGTTTTATTCATTTTTAAAATTAACTTCCCAAAAGGCAGAACTGAACTGGATCCAGGATTGCTTGGTTTGTGCGGCCTTTGTGATAAAATGAGTCCAAGTTCCATTTGTTGTCTGGTACAAGACTGGGTAGTAAGGTCATAGTTTCCTCATTCACTCCTCCCCTTCTGCAATGTATGCTTAGGGGAAAAAACAAAACAAAACAAACCTCTCTTCACCTAGTGACTAGTGAGTAGGAACCACCTAACCTTCTAGTGGAAAGAGAAAAGGTGTGGCTGAACCAAGCCAATAAAGTTGACATTCCAACAGTGGGGGCCAGAGAAGGTAGTAGTCAGTCCATCATCCATCTTCAAAAGATGAGACACAAATATTACACTGTTATTCTGCAATTTCTTTCTCCTAGCATAGTGGGCTAAGGGTCTCTTCCAAAAGAGAAGAGATTTCCTCACAATCTAGAAATTCAATATTATCTGCAAAAATGCAGTGCCCTCGGTCCAAGACTTTAAACTATATAAATGAAAGGGCAGTATTAGGGAGACTTAAAGTCATGAACTCCCTCAGAAACTTTATAGTGTAGTAGGTCATATTGTCAACAAAGCAATTCTTATTAGAATCTTAAAATATAAGTTATTTCAATAACTTATTATTCCAATTATTCAAATATTATTTCAATATTAATCCAATGAGATTGGCATCATTCATCCAACTGACATTTATTAAGCTCCTCCCATGCATAAGACCTTATGCTAGACAATGCAGATACATCAGTCAATAAACATTTATGAAGCACCTACTATGTGCCAAGTACTGAGCTAAGTGGTGGGGATGCAAATATGGAATAAGGGTGATGCTTACACTCAAGGAGCTTACAATCTAATGAAGGAAGGCAACATACAAAAGGAAGCTGGGAGATAAAACAACCTATCCCAGGGACATGATGAAGTCAAAAGAAGCACACCTTGTAGCTGATGGGAAATGAAGACATAACTGTTCTGGACTCCATCCTTGGAGAGCTTTCAGAGGATAAATCAGAGGGTCAGGAAAGTCGCTGAAGATACTTATAAGGTCTGAGCACCAAGACCAATGCAATCTTGCTGGCTTATGAGATTCCTGTTGATGGGTTGGCTCACCTCTGTATTTTCTTATAGCTCTAGCTCTATGATGCCAAGATTCTAGACATCAATCTAGACTGATATCTACCAATATATCAATGAAGCTTAGTTCCTGTTTTCAAGGTGTGGGAGATGAGAGTAAAGCAGAGAAATAAATATATGTAACTATGATATAAGGGGGAAAGGAATAAATGTAAAGGGATCCATGCATAATACTTTTGAAGTTCTGAGGCAACACTTTAATGTTGGGAGTCATATGTGAGTATCCTATTAGAAAGACACTTGGACAGAGGGAAAAATTGGAAAAAGAGCTTGGGAAACATATTACAAATTCGGTATGGAATGAATAGATAGATGGTAGCCTGTATGTCTGCATGAGTGTCTGAAAAGGCATTTATTAAGGGTCCACTAGGATTGTGGGGGTTGGTGCTAAGTGCCAAGAAGTCAAATAAAAAAGTGAGATGGTTCTTGCCTTCAAAAAGTTTAGATTCTAACAGGAGGAGGCAACATACAAAGACAACATTGTAGCAATGGGGGAATTTAACTATCCAGAGATCTGCTGGAATTCTTCCTGCCAAAATCAGAGTAGAATATGTCTATTTTTACTTGCTTTCATAATAATCTAATTCTTCAAAAGTATAAGAGGAATCATTCTTCTAAACCTGATTCTGACTAATAAGGAAGAAATGGTTGTTGAAGCAGACACTACAGGAATCTTGAGGCCAAATGACAACCAACTTCTGAGCTCATTACAGAAAAGGAGAAGATGGGCAGAATCTGAAATGAGCTCTAGACTCAGGGAGAATAAATTTCAAAATGTTCTGGGCAATAAGTAGGTATGACTTTTGAGGACAACAAAAAGCAAGGCTTGTTTGCTTGTTTCGTTTCAGCTATATACTGGTCAAGAGGAAGATCAAATAAAGGATAGGATTACCCCATGGGGTAGGTGAATGTATAAGAAAGAAAACAGAATAATTAAATTATTTTGCATGTGTTCCCTTCTAAGAAAAGTTTTTTGATTGATAAGGTTAAATTAAAATTTTTTCTAGGAAAGGCAAACCCACAAGATAAAATAGGAAGCAGTTAGACAACATCTAGCTTCCTTCAATGAATTCGAGTCATTAAGCCCAAATATACCATATCCTAGGCTATAGAAGGAATTGGCAGATGTGATTGCTGAGCCAGTCAGTTATCTGGAGGTGGGGGAGTGGGGGAGGATGGAGAATTGGAGAGAAACTGCAGGAGTCAAGGAGAGCAAAGAATGTTTTGATTTTTAAAAAGGGCAGGGGAGTGGGGTAGGCATGATGATGATGTAGCTTGCAAATTGGAGGCAAGTGACCTCGACTTTTATTCCTAGCAAAATTATAGAACGTTTTACCAAAGGAATGTTTTGGGTGCCTACTATATCAAGGGAAACAGTAATCACTAAAATCCAGTGTAGCTTCATAAAGAAAAAAATCACCCTTAACCACTAACCCCATGGGTGCCAACAACAATAGATGGGAGCTGACCCATCTGCTTCGGATTCTCACCCTCCTCCCATCCACAAGTCTGTAGCATTTTTCCTACTAATTTTAATTTAAATTTTAATGATATATTTTTGCTATTAAATCACCTCTGTCTAATGTATGCCTCCCTCCTTCCCATTCTAAAGAGAAATCTCTATAATGAATTTAAAGAGAAAAATCATTTCATCAAATCTAACACATCAAAAGAAGTCTGATGTGCTATGTTTTCTACTCATGATTCCCTACTTCTTCAAAGAAATAGAAGAGGACATGCCATTTCATAGCTCTTCTTTGGAACCAGGTGAGGTCATTATAATTTCACAGAATTCAATTATGTTTCCTTTGTTGTTGTTGTTGTTGTTGTTTCCATTCACATTGTTGTAGTTTAGTATATTCTTTTCCTGGTTCTGTTTAGTTTTCTTTGCAATAGTTCATATCAGTCTTTCTATGCTTCTCTATATCCATTATATTCATTTTTTCTTATAAAACATTAATATTTCATTATATTCACATACCATAACTTCATTAGCCATTCCTCAATTAAGTATCTAATTTATTTCCCATTCTTTGTTGCTTCAGAAAAGTGCTGCTATGATATTTTAGTGTATATAGGGCCTTTCTTTATATTATTGACTTCCTTCACATTTATATCTAAAAGATGAATCTCTAGGTCAAAGGGCATGGACATTTTAGTCAGTTTCTTTCCAAAATTCCAAATAATTTTCCAGAATTATCCAATCAATTGCTAGTTCCATCATCAGTCCATTAATGTGCCCATCTCTGCTTCACTTAAATCCAATTCACTTCAAGTCAAAACATCACCCTCCTGATGTCATTGGTCCTCCTTGAGAATGAATGATGAACAACAACAGTGTGCCCATATTCTCACAACTCCTCCAATTCTAACTATTCCCATATTTTGTCATCTTTACCAACTTGTTGGGTGTGAAATATAACAACAAAGTTGTTTTAATTTATATTTGTATTATTAGTAATTTGAAGCTTTATATGGTTATTAATAGTTTGTGATTAATAGTTTAATATGTTAATATTAATTTTTTAATTAATATAATAGTTTAATATGTTAATAGTTGTTTCTTGATTTGTAAATAGCTGTTAATAGTTTGTGATTTTTCTTTTGAGAACAGTTTTCCTATCTGTCACTCACTTCACTATTGGGGAATGGCCTTTGGTTTCATATATTTCTGTCAGTTGCCTTTATGTTACTCCTTATTCCATGTTCACATTACCTCATGCATTCCAATTATGAGAAACAGCAAGTTCTATCCTCTTCTTCCTCCAAAATCGCCATACTAGTGTATTCATTTTTCTCTTCCTTCTCTTTTTCCTTTTAAAATTCTCAAAACAGAAACAATCTACTAATAGTTCCTCTGTTCTTTCTTTCTTATTTAATTTCTTCAATACAATTTGAAAACATCAAGATTCTGGAAATACACGTTTCTTCACCCTCTATTTGTTGCAGTTTAGTCAAATGGGATGGGATCTGGGACTCTGCCCACCCAGGGACATGAAAAACTGCTGTGGTTTCATGGTGTGTTGTGGTGGCACCATTTCAAAGAATTCAGAGTCAGATCACCTCTAATCCAAATACAGACATTTTATTGAAGATTGACACCCTGCAGAAGCAGGCTAGGTTCCAAGAGGAACCAGCAACTTCAGAGAAAGTAAGATGGATTTTTATAAGGTAAAGATTTAATTACATAACAGAAATTATAATATTAAAAAAGCAGGAGGGGGTTGTCAAGGGATTTGGTAATAGTGGAGGGGTCCCTTCTATGGTTTGGTGGTCAAATTTCCTGTTTGTGCTGCTTTCTGATTGGCTAGGTATTGTGGTCCTGTCTTGGGCTAAAAGGATGATGTGACCATGGTAGAATATAAGAAAACACCTTTTTTTTTGGGGGGGGGGGAGTCATCAAAGTGCTTTATTGTAATAAAGCTTTGCTCATATCTGGAGTGGAGTTTTAGCACTAGGAGATACAATGTGCACTTCCTTCCCCTGTCCAAATAAATAGTTTATTGACAGCAATGAAGGACAAAGATTGTTATAGACCAAAAAAAAGCATTTTTGTAAATTTCTAAAGAGCATAAATATATTGGCCACAATGAAGAAAGGCTATTCGAATGGTGTCCAGGTACCACATCTTAACTTAAGGCTTTCTCTCTTTGCAGTCTCATACCATGGGAAACCACAGCAAGCTAAAAATAAATAAATAAATAAATGGGTATGATGCCAGATTAAGAATCTAATCACAGTATCCATTCATTTAAATACATAAAATAAAGATTTGTACAATTATATTAGAGTGGTGTTAACTTCCTCCATCAAGGGTAACAAAACTATGTAAAAATCAGTACATGGCAATGGGGATGCTGCAGCTTTTGGCTCCTGGAGATACTGTGATGTGGACCTGTTCGGGAAAACACCTTTTCTAATATGTGAATTGGATCTGGTGGTAATAACTAGCTAGAGGTAATGGGCATATTGAGTCTGGGGGGCCTGTGATGTGGTGAAAGCCAGATGGTATGATCAAATCAGGATATACCTGCTGTTCAATGGGGCCCATAAAGAATTTAGAATGTTGGGGTTGGGGATGGCTTTATTAGGATTCTATCATCACTATATCATCATATAGCACCTTCTAAGTGCTCAAATAAATTTACCTTTCTAGTTTTCTCTTAACTCTTATGTTTGTATTTTAAAGTTCCTACTAAGCTCTGATATTTTCATCAGGAATGCTTCAAGTACTCTATTCCATGAAATTTCCTCTTTTTTCCCCCATAAGATTATACTCAGCTTTGTATGGTAAGGTATTCTTAGCTGTAAGCCTCTCTTCCTACTGTATTATTTTCTTATTGCTGTTTTGAGCCTAGATCTCCTTATCTCACTCAGGCTGGGAGTATAACAGCAACTCAAAGCCCCCATTTGTAGGTTGCTAGTTTTTAGATTTAAATAGATGCCTTTTATTTTAAAAAATCCTTCTGTGACTATGATTTGTAGGGTTTTAGCATCAATTAATATCAAAGGCTTTTCTGCATCTATTAATAAAATCATATGGTTTGGAGTGCTTTTATTTTTATTATTATTATGTTAATTACTTTCTTAATATTGAAATACCCTTGAATCCCTGCTACAAATCCACCTTGATCATAATGATTTTTAGATAAATTTCTTCAGTGTTTTTGCCAGTATTTTATGTAATATCAATCTGTAGTTTTTATTTGCTTTATTCTTCCTTGGTTTAGGAAACTATCTTACAAAAGGAGTTTGGTGTAATTTGGTTTCATTGTCAACACATAAGAATAATTTGTGAGGTAGAAGTATTAATTATTCTCTTAAACTTTTATAAAATTCTATAAACCTAGAATGGGATTCTTTTTCCCCATAGCTCCTAATAACCTGTTTAACTTCCTTTTCTGAAAATTTATTATGTATGAGGTCTATTTGGCTTTCTGTTCATTTTAGTACTTGATATTTGTTGTTTTTATTGTTATTCGGTCATTTCAGTCACTTCTGACTCTTCAAGACCCCATTGGGGTTTTCTTGGCAAAGATACTGGAGAAGTTTGCCACTTCCTTCTCCAATACATTTGTATAGATAATTATTTCTTTTGGATTTTCAATTTTGTCAGCATAAAACCATGTATTGTAGGTTCTTCTTTGTTTGTTGTGAACTTGCTCATTTTTATCTTGCCCCTTTGATTTTCCTCCCTGGAAGAGAAACTCTTAATAGATACTATGCTATACCATGCAACTCAACCCAACTCTTTTCCATCTCTGAATAGCCAACATCATCAAGTGAGTGGGTAGTTAGGTATAAGGGAGCAGTTCTCTACAGGAGTATCATCAAGGTTCTGCTGAATTTTGCTGTCAGCTTTACCTCCTTGGAATGTAGGTAGAACCAATCTTGTTCCAACCTAAGATCTACAGGGGTGATAACACAAGAGGTGGATGCTGGGGAATAAGGAGACATACACATAGCTGACCAATATAACTGGGGAAGGGAAAAATTTAGATAAGTAGCTGGGGGACAGATTTCCAAATTAGTCACATTCCCCAGCCCCTGGGTCTGAGTGTTGGGACAAGAGGGAAAAAAAGTACATGAAGAGCAAGGCTTAGGGAACATCAGGAAACAAGCTTGGATGAAAAGCAGTCAGGGAATGGAACTTGGCGATGGGGTCCAGGAACACTAAACTGGGAATCTCCAAAGAACACTCAAAATATGAACTGGTCTCCTAAGACTGCTCTTAAAAAAAAAAAAGACGTTTGATCCCTTAGCAAATACCCAGATCTGACAGCATGATCCAATGACCAATACTCCTGGTTGTTGTAACAACAGAACAGGATCCCTCAAGGAGGGATCCTCCTTTCTCACTGACAATAGAGCCTCAGCCTTGTTCTTGGAAGTTCTTAGCAGAAATTCCCAAAGCAAAGGTCTCAGCAGAAGTTCCCAGAAGAAAGGTCTCAGGAGAAGTTGCAGCCTCCAGATACTCACTGAGAGAAAAAAGGATTAAAAAGCATTCTGAAAACCAAATAAGAGAAGTGGAGGAAAAATTGGGAAGAGAAATGAGAATGGTGCAAGAAAATTATGAAAGGAGAATCAACAACCTGACTGAAGAAAATAACACCTTAAAAAACAGACTAACTCAGATGGCAAAAGAGGCTCAAAAAGGCAATGAAGAGAAGAACATCTTAAAAAGCAGAATTTGCCAGATGAAAAAAGAATCTCAAATGCTCACTGAAGAGAATCATTCCTTCAGAATTAGATTGGAGCAAATGGAAGCTAGTGACTTTATGAGAAATCAAGATACTATTAAACAGATCCAAACAAATAAAAAAAAATAGACGGCAATGTGAAATATCTCATTGGGAAAACCACTGACCTTGAAAATAGATCCAGAAGAGATAATTTTAAAATTATTGGACTACCTGAAAGCCATGATCAAAAAAACAACCTAGAAATCATCCTTCAAGAAATTCTCAAGGAAAATTGCCCTGATGTTTTAGAACAAAAGGGCAAAATAGAGGTTGAAAGAATCCACCAATCACCTCCTGGAAAAGATACCAAAACGAAAACTCCTAGGAATATTATAGCCAGCTTCCAGAATTCCCAGATCAAGGAGAAAATATTACAAGCAGCCAGGATGAAATAATTTGCATATTGTGGAAACACAATCAGGATAAAACAGGATCTGGCAGCTTCTACACTGAAGGACTGAAGGGCTTGGAATATGATATTCCAGAGGTCAAAGGAGCTAGGATTAAAACCAAGAATCACCTACCCAGAAAAACTGAGTATCATGTTTCATGGGGAAATATGGTCATTCAGTGGAATAGAGGACTTTCAAGCATTCTTGATAAAAAAAAACAGAGTTGAATAGAAAATTTGACATTCAGATACAAAAAAGCAAGAGAAGCATGAGAAGGTAAACAGGGAAAAGAAATCATAAGGAACTTATCAAAGTTGAACTATTTATATTCCCACATGGAAAAATGATAAATATAACTTCTGAAACTTTTCTTAGTATGAGAATAGTTGAAGAGAATAGAAATGTATACATATATATGTGTGTATATATATACACATATACATATATGTGTGTATGTATACATATATGTCTATATAGGAGGGTATATGGGCATATGAATACATATGTGAATGTGTGTATATATGTGTACAGGTATGCATAGATAGAGGGCACAGGACCAATTGAATAGGAAGAGATAACACTTAAAAGGTGAAATTAAGAGGTGAGAGAAGAATATAATGAGAGGAGATGGGGAGAGACAGAATGGGGTAAATTATCTCATAAAGAAGAGGCAAAGGGAAACTGTTACAATGGAGGGGAAGAACAGGGAGGCAAAAGGGAATGAGTCAACCTTATCCTCATTGAATTTGGCTTAGGGAGGAAGTGACATACACACTAAATAGGGTATCTCACCCTACAGGAGAGTAGGGGGGAGGGGATGAGAGGTGGGATAATGGAAGGCAAGGCAGGCTGGGGGGGGAGGGAAGTTAAAAGCACCCACTTTTGAAAAGGGACAGGTTCAAAGTAGAGAATAGAACAAATGGGGGGTGGGATAGGATAGAAGGAAATACAGTCAGTCTTTCACAATATATCCACTATGGAAATGTTTTGCTTAGCTACACATGTACAACCTATATTGAATTGCTTATCTTCCCAGTAAGGGTGGGTGACAAGGGAGGAAGGGAAAGAATCTGGAATTCAAAGTTTTAAAATCAAATGTTTAATATACACATACATATATATGTATATATATATACATATACATATATATATATATATATATATACTATTATTACTATTACTTTACATGCAACTGGGAAATAAGATATCCAGGCACTGGGGCATAGAGATCCACCAAGCCCTACTGGAAAGTCAGAGAGGGGATGGGAGAAGATATGGGAGACAGCAGATTGGGGGAGGGGATATTCAGTGGGATGGTGGGTAGAGGAAAAATGGGGAGAAAATTGTAACTCAAAATCTTGTGGAAATGAATGATGTAAACTAAAAAGTAAAAAAGAGAAAGGAATAACCAAGAAGCATATGATGGTCGCCCTGTGTACTCCTCAGCGACCTGATGTCTCATCAGATGAGAGTATCCTCGTAAAGCCCTCAGCACAGTCCTTGGCACATAGTTTATGTTTTATAAAAACTTATCCCCAATCCCTTCCCCTTTTATCACAGCAGATCGCATCATCTCCTGAAACAACAAGAAAATCAGAGGAAGGCCACAGACATAGAATGCTAAGATTTCAGCAAAGAATTGGACAAAGTTTCTCATGCTACTCTTTTGGACAGAATGGAGAAATGTGGGATAAACAAAAGTCATTAGATTCAGGATTGCTGAATGGCAGAATCCAAAGACTAATCACCTTGGATGGTGGCATCTAATGAAATTCACCAAAGAGCTATTCTCTCCCCTGTGCTGTTCAGAATTTTTATCAGCCCTTGGATGAAGCCACAAATGACATGTTTATCAAGTTTTCAGATGACATAAAGCAAGAAGGAATAACCAACACTTAGCATGACAGATCCAGTAGTCAAAAGTAATTGGGATCAGGTCTCCTCAGCTTGGCACTAGACCTCAAATAAAGGGGAAGACAGATTTTTATGCATTAAAAGAAAACACTTAACAGATATCAACAAAGATACAAAATTAGGTAATCTGATTTCTAATTGGAGGAAAGATTAAAGGCTTTCCAAATTGGGAGGGAGAGAGTGAACAGGTACAATTCCCTGAATTCAGAAAAAGAGGTGTCTCACTCCCCCTCTATGTCTGCATACAATCAAAGGAACATGGAAACTAACTGATTGACTAGTGTGGGTCCAGTTTTCAAATAAGACATATGGGCTATTTGAGAAATATTATTGTGAGAAAACATTTTGCTTCAATCTTCAGCTCTGACTGGGTTTCTGGTCATCCTAACTTCACCCTTAGTTAAGGATCTCCTAGCAAAAGGTAGAAGTGGTCCAGCTTCCCAGCCATGGGGAGCTAAGATCAAACAATTCGATATAGTTTTCTCACAAAACTTAAATTGAACTAGACCCATAATTCAACAGAAAGGGAACTGAGCTAGATGCAGAATTTAGTCACAAAATGGAATCAGTGTAGTTCGCCCAGTTCCCACAATTCATGACCCTCTCTACCTTCTATCTCTGTACCTATGCAGTGGCTGTTCCCATGCCTGGAACATTCTGTCCTGTCAGTGCTGTCTTTTTGTTTCCCTGGCATCCTTCAAAATACAGCTCAAATCTCATCTTCTCCAGGAGTCTTATTTGTTCCCATCAAATGCTAGCTCCTCCCACCCTGGGATTATCTTCCATCTACTTTGTACATATCTACTGCATAGCTAGCTCTCCATGTGTTGTCTCCAACATTCAAAGGGGAGCTCCTTGGTGGCAGAGACATTGTTTTTGCCTTTGTTTCTATGTCCAGTAGCACAATGCCTGGCACATAGAAAGGACATAATAAACACTTGGTGACTAAGAGGCTAACTGATTTCCAATTCTAAAATACTTGCTGTGTGGGTAATGATCCAGAGCTAGGAGAGGATAAGAATTTAGAAAAGAGAGTGATTCAGTTTGGCTAAAATAGAGAATACAAAGATAAGACAAGACAGGTGGTTTGGAGCCAGATTGTGAAAGGCCTCAATGCTCAGTCAAGAGTTTATAGTTTATTTGGTAGACAATGGGGAGAAACTGAAGGCTTCATAATACAGGAGTGAAATGACCAGAGAAGTACTTTACAGAGATTACTCAATCTGAGATATAGAGAATGGATTGGAGAAAGGATGAACCAGAGGCAAGAAAACTAGTAAAGAGGTTATTATGATGGTCTAAAAAAAAAGATGAGAACCTGAATCAGTGTGATTTCAAAAAATATTTTTATCAATGAGTTGGATAAAGGCATAGATAGCATGTAAGAGGTCTTGTCAAATTAAAAACAACAGGGCATGGCAATTAATCCTATTTCTCTGGGGATAATATAATAGCTAGTTTTTATGGTATTTAAAGGTTTGCAAAATTATTTACATATATAATCTCATTTGATCTTCACAACATCCCTATGAGATCTATCATCCCCATTTTACAGATGAGAAAACTGAGGCAAAGAGAGTTTAAATTCCTCATCCAGGGTTAGACAGGTAGTAAGTGTCTAATGCTGAATTGGAACCCAAGTCTTCTTGAATCTAAATTTGGCACAACTCCCATGACACTACACCTCATCAACCATAATTCCAAAGTTATAAGACTAAAGTACAGAAAATATGGAGGAGCCATTTGGATAAGTTCTATGATTTCATTTCTAAAGGTAAAACCCAGTGACAAAATTCATTTTCTTTTACTTTTTTTTAAATCAAGAGCCCCTGCTCTGAAACTTACTGTCCTAGAGAGTTACCTAGGACATTGAGAGACCTACAATCACCCAAACAGTGTATGTCAGGGGTAAGGCATGAATCCAAGTCATTATGATTCCAAGCTCAGCTTCCTGTTCGTGAGACTATATCTTTGTGGTATCATTAATTCTGTGGTATCATTAACAGAAATAAAAGATGTTAAGGGGAGGGCCAGGTTTAAGAAAAAAAATGAATTCATCATAAACAGTGAATTTCTTCCATTTTTATATGGTCACACTGGTATTATCAGTCTATGCCTAGTTAAGTGACATTTCCTGAGGAAAGACTTAGTGCCTAGTGAACTTAGTAATAATAATGACTGACATTTATGTAGCCCTTTAAGGTCTACAAAACATTTAAAGTATATAAACTCATTTGAACTTCACAACAACTCTATGAAATATGTACAGCAGTTATCTCCCTTTTATGAAAGAGGAAACTGAGACTGACAGTGGCTGTAACTTGATTAGGATCACATGGCTAGGGGCGGCTAGGTGGCGCAGTGAATAGAGCGCCGGCCCTGGAGTCAGAAGGACCTGAGTTCGGAGCCGGCCTCCAACACTTAATCCACACAAACAAAAACCTAGCCGTGTAACCTTGGGCAAGTTACTTAACCCCAATTGCCCTAAAGGGGCGGCTAGGTGGTGCAGTGAGTAAGAGTGCCGGCCTCAGAGTTGGGATGACCCGAGATCAGATCCGGCCTCAGAAAATGAGCACCCATGCATAAATAATGACTAGCCGTGTAACCTTGAGCAAGTTACTTAACCCCAATTGCTTAAAAAAAAAAAAAAGATCACATGGCTATGAAGAATCAGAGGCAAGATTGGAACCCAGGTCTTTCCAACTCCAAGTCTATCCCTGTAGGCACAACAGCAAGCTACTTCTTTGGAATATTACTACCCTGGTCCCTTTCTTCCTTCCAAAAAGGGTGTGGTCTTTGTGCTGGGCAGACATACTCCATGACTGACACCTTCCAGAACAGAAATTGGCTAAAAGATCCTTCCCAGACATTGAATGGATTTTTTTTCATGAAAGGTTGTGATTTTTTTTAATGAAATTCATTGCTATGGAGATGTTTGGGGTTACCTCAAACACAAAAATATGAAAGACATTGAGGACAGATTGGCATGGGTGACCGCCCATCTGTCTTGGAGACCAAAACTCAAACTCCTCTTGTCTTCTGGCAGATGGAAGGCAGTTGCTGGCAGTCTATAGACATAGTGGAGTTATTCTCTCTGCTTGGAAATTCGACTTACTCCTTCTCCTAGGCAGGGTGGGTTCTGTGTTGCATTGTGTACTTTCTTCCCTGTCATGATCTTCATTCTGCATATCATCTGTCTTCAGGCAGAAAAATGCAACAAGGGAACTTTGTAGCTGTCTTATTTATCTCTCTTATTTGTCTAAAAGGAGGTAGCAATAGTATGGCTGTAACAACGAGATGGGAAATGAATCAGAAACCTAACAATGTACCATGAGCTTGTCAATGGTCCAAGCTTAGGGGGGAAAGTCATGTTCAGAAGATTACAGTTTGATGCTGGATTTGTTTTTGTTCCTGAGTCTCTTTCTGTCTTTCTTGAATGTAGTTTTTTGAGTTATTTTTTTCCCTCTCCACATCATTTACCCTTCCAGCCAAATATAACATTTTACCTAAGACTTATTAAAATAGTCCTGTCTCTTTCCTGACTTTGCCTGTTATTATAACCAATGGCTAAAAAATCTACTGGGAAGTCAGCACTTTCTCTCTATTTTCTCCCATCTCCCTCTACCAGTCTAACTCAGATGGTCACCAGGATTTAAACTAGTCTTGCTTGTGTCTTCAGAAATCACTAGCGTAAGGGGATCCAAATCCCCTGTTTCTGAGAGACTGTTCCAGATGGGCAAACATCCCTAGAATAGGCTCAGGCAAACCCCACTGTACTTGCAATGCATTCAAGTCACCAGATTCAGGTGAACAATAACCCAGAGTCCTAAAAGAATTAGTAGCTGTTATTTGCTGACTCCCTCCCAGAGCCTTTGGAAGATCATGGAGAAGGGAGGAAGTGCTACAGGGATGGAGAAGGGCAAATATCCTGATTTCAATATACTAGAATGAATGAGAAAAGCATTCATTTAGTGCTTACTAATTGCAAAGCACTGTGCTAAGTGTTGGGGATACAAATAGAAGGACAGTCCCTTCTCTAAAGGAAATCATACTCTAAGACTGGAAGAGAGGAAAGTCCACACAATCTAAGCCACAAACCTTGATTCTGATTCCTGGTAAGACTAGAATGTATTGTTCTAGATGATTTGAGCTCCTAACAGTGGTCACTGAGAGCCAGCCTGGCTGTAACCAGAACAAGTCATGCCTGGCTGAGATGACATGGTAGATAAAAGACATGCAGTAAATGGCATTTTCCTGGATTTCAGATAAGCATTTGACCAAATATCTCAGGCTTTTCTTATAAGCAATATCAAGAGATCGGGGCTAGATGACAATATAGTAAAGTAGAGTGGGGATTAGTTAAAAGACCATGGCCCAAAAGAGCTTTTCATCAGTCCATGTCAACTCCAAGGGAGTTCTCTAGTGCAGTGCTCCAAGAATCTGTCTTCAGTAGTGCTCGTCAATATTTTTATTAATACATAAAGGCCTAATAAAGCGACCCAGGAAAATCACCTTAGTTCTATGTTGTTAAATAATTTTATCAATGAGTTGGATGGAAACATAGAAGGTGTGCTTATTAAATTATCAATGACATAAAGTAGGGAAGGAGAGATAACACATTAGAAGACAGAATCGAAACATTAAAAGTTTATAACAGGCTAGGACGAAAGGTTGAATCTAAGTAGATGAAATTTAATAGAAATATAAGTGTAAGGGCCTTCACTTAGGCCCCAAAAGCAACTTCAGAAGTCTACAGTGGGAGAGACTTAACCAGACAATAATTCATCTAGGAGTTTCAATGGATTGTAAGCTCAACATTGGCATTGCAATCAAAATATCAACTCTAATCTCTGACTAATTTAAAGAAAGCATAGTTTTTCAAAGGAAGTACTAATTCCATTATTCTGAACCTTGATTAGACTGCATCTATAGTGACACATTCAGTCCTAGGAGGGACAGTGATAAGTTAGAGGCTGTCCTAGATTTAGGAGGGACAGTGAAAATTTAGAGGCTGTCCAGAGAACAGTAACCAGAATTGTAAAGAGCCTTGACAGAGTGCATAAGAGGATCAGTTGAACTAGGCCTGTTTGGCTGGAGAAAGGGGACCCATAATCCCTGACTTTCACTATTTAAAAGGCTGTTCTAAAGAAGAGATTTGTACTTCAGAAAGCAGAAATGGGAGACATTGGTGAAAGTTGCTGAGATAGAAATAGAGGCTCAACAAAAGGACTTTCTTTGAGGTACCTTCCAACTCTTAGATTGCACTGTATGACCTGATTGGTCCCATAACTATAGGCAAACTGGGAGTTGCTGAGTTAATGATAAAATCATTCCCAGAGTCATAGATGGATCTTAACAGTCTACCAACAACTTAGAACCTGAAGGAAAAACGACCTCTGCCTCTAGGGGCTCCAAGTTGCATTTCAATGAGCAGCACAAAAGTTAAGTGTTACATCACTACTTGCTATAACAAATGATAAATACAGAAAAGCATGGGAAGGCATATGGCAAAATGAAGCTAACAAAAACAGTAACAATATACACCAACAAAACCAGGAAAACAATATACACAACAACCACAACAATGCAAAAGAAGGGGAAAAAAACCACCATCAACAAAACCAAATGTTGAAAAATTATAATGGCCAAACATGTTCTGAAAGAGGATGTGAGAAGACACATCCTCCTGCTTCTTCACAGAAGGGGTGGCAGGCTATGGATACTGAATACTGCATACAGCATTAGACTTTTTCAATGTGTTGATTATTTTTATGGAATTTTTTTTCTTGCTTTATTTTGTTAAAATTGATTATAAGGGATGGCTCTAGGGGAAGGAAATGGAGAAGGATACATTGGTAAATGTAGATAACATAAAAACAAAATATAGAGGCGGAGCCAAGATGGCGGAGTAGAAACAGCTCATCCAAGCCACTCTGCCCCCAGATTCCCCCCAAACTATGTAAAAGGGGACTCTGAACAACTTCTGGAGCCCCAGCACCCACAGAACGACACAGAGAAGCTAACCTCCCACTGAGGACAGCCCAGCAGCCCTGCAGGAAGGATCAGCGCAGTTGTCTGGGAACCAGCAGTGCGCAGCGCGCAGAGTGTGGGAAGGCGAGCCAAGCTGGAGCTGAGGTCCCCGTGAGCCGAGGTTTTAGCCACAGGGCACCAGGGCCAACAGCCGGCTGGAGGAACCCCAGAACACCAGTAGCTGTGGCAACTCCAGAATTATCAACATAGACATGCCTAGGACAATGTAAGAGGTTAGTGTCCTATGGACTTTGGGACCTGTATTTGGGGAATGCATCAGCTTCCTCCCCTGGGGGCTAGAGGCCACTGAGGAGACACGCCATTTTGTAGTTTTCAGACGCAGCTCCAGCTCCTGGCCTGCTGAACCGTAGGGAGATCTAGCGATCAGTCTTGGCGGGGGTAATCGCTCTTGCTTTAACCTCCCTGGATCTGGATTGTGATCTAGGGTAGAAGTTGTGGGTGGGTTTACAGCTTGGCAGAAACGGAAGTTGCCCCCCACACGTTCGGGACGAAAATTCCTCTAGCTGGCCTTAAAGCCATAGTGTGGCAACAAGCCCAAAAGTCAAGCAATTAAGTGGCAACATGCCAAGGCAAAGGAAACAGAAAAATGCAACCCTAGACTCCTATTTTGGGGGCATAGAGCGGGAAAAGGACTGTGAGGTCAGAAGTCCTGCTCCAAAAGCCCCAGGGGAAAACATGAGCGGGTTGCAGGCCATAGAGGACCTTAAGAAGGACTTTAAAAATCAAATAAGAGAAGTGGAGGAAAAATTGGAAAGAGAAATGAGAAGGATGCAGGAAAAGTATGAAATGAGGGTCAACAGCCTGACTGAGGAAAACAACACCTTAAAAAATAGACTAACTCAAATGGCAAAGGAGGCCCAAAAGGGCAATGAGGAGAAGAATGCCTTAAAAAGTCGAATTTGCCAGATGGAAAAAGAATCTCAAAAGTTCACTGAGGAGATTCATTCCTTCAGAGTTAGACTGGAGCAAATGGAAGCTAATGACTTTATGAGAAATCAAGATGCTGTTAAGCAGATCCAAACAAATGAAAGATTAGAAGGCAATGTGAAATATCTCATGGGAAAAACCACTGACCTGGAAAATAGATCCAGGAGAGACAATTTAAAAATTATTGGACTACCTGAAAGCCATGATCAAAGAAAGAACCTAGAAATCACCCTTCAAGAAATTCTCAAGGAAAATTGCCCTGAAGTTTTAGATCCAGAGGGCAAAATAGAGGTTGAAAGAATCCACAGATCACCTCCTGAAAAGGATCCCAAAAAGAAAACTCCCAGGAATATTATAGCCAGGTTCCAGAATCCCCAGATTAAGGAGAAAATACTACAAGCAGCCAGGAAGAAACAATTTCAATATTGTGGAAACACAATCAGAATAGCCCAGGACCTGGCAACTTCTACACTGAGGGATCAAAGGGCATGGAATATGATATTCCAGAGGGCAAAAGAACTGGGAATGAACCCAAGGGTCACCTACCCAGCAAAACTGAGTATTTTGTTTCAGGGGAAAATATAGTCATTCAGTGGAATAGAGGACTTTCAAGCATTCTTGAGGAAAAAACCAGAATTGAATAGAAAATTGACATCCAGACACAAGAAGCAAGAGATGCCTGAGAAGGTAATCAGGGAAAAGAAATCAAAAGGAACTTATCAAAGTTGAACTATTTACATTCCTATATGGAAAAGCAATAACTGTGACTGATGATATCTTTCTCACTATGAAAATAATGGAAGAAGGGTGTGTGGTCATATGAATACATATGTGAATGTGTGTGTATATGGTTACAGTTATATATGGATAGAGGGCATAGGTTGAATTTGTTGGGAAGGGAGAATACTCAAGGGATGAAATTATGAGGTGAGAGAGGAAAGTAGCAAGAGGAGATGGGGAGAGACAGGGTAGGGTAAACTATCTCATGTAGAAGAAGCAAGGGGAAGTGGTTGTAAGGGGGGAAGAATAGGAAGGCAAAAAGGCAAAACCACGTTCTCATTGAATTTGGTTCAGGGAGAGAATGACATACATGCTAAATGGGATATCTCAACCTGCAACAGAATAGGGGGAAGGGAGATGAGAGGAGGGAAGATGGATGGGAGGGCATCCTTGGGGGGAGGGGTGGTTGGAAGTACCCACTATAGAAGAGGGACGGGATCATGTGGGGAATGGACCAGGTGGGGGGTGGGATGAGTGGGAGGGAATTGTAAGCAGCCTTGTACAATATATCTACTATGATAATGTTTTGCATAGCTAGACATGTACAACATATACTGAATTACTTATCTCCCCAGAGGGAATGGGTGACAAGGGAGGAAGGAAATGGATCTGAAAGTCGAGGTCTAACATTAAATGTTTCAAATATATATAAATACTATTATTAATACTCTTTTGCTTATAATTGGGAGATAAGATGTGCAGGCATTGGGACACAAAAATTCACCTTCCTCTAATGGAAAAGTCGAAGGGGGTATGGGAGAAGGTATGGGAGAGAGCAGATTGGAGGAAGCGATATCTTGTGGGACTGCTATTCTGGGAGGTTGGGTAGGGGAATAACGGGGGGAAAATGATTGTAATTCAAAATCTGGCGAAAATGAATGATGTAAAACAGAAGTTAATAAAGCATTTGTTTAATAATAAAAAAATAAATTAAAAAAAAGAAAAAGAAAAAAATAAAATAAGATAACATAAAATATATATATATAAACAAAATTTATTTTTAAAAAGAATTAAGGGGTACCTCTGTTCCCTCCCCTGAAACTATATCCCAAGGCTGTAGAACTGGTTCCTTCTTTATCACCTATGCCAAAATCTTCCTTCCACTATCCTAATATGTGACCAGCCGTCTTTTCACCTGGTCTGAAATTCTCACTGCATTGATCTTGGCAATACATGAAATATCATTGACTCCAGAATATCTTTATTAAAATACATATATGGTACCTTGGAGAGCAAGGAGAACAAAGGGGATTGTAGCATCTAGTGCTAGAAAAAATCCAAAGGAGGGGCAGCTAGGTGGCGCAGTGAATAGAACACCGGCCCTGGAGTCAGGAGGACCTGAGTTCAAATACAGCCTCAGACACTTGACACACTAGCCATGTGATCTTGGGCAAGTCACTTAATCCCAATTTCCCTGCCTTCCCCCCTCCAAAAAGAAAAAAAAAGATAGAAAAACCCAAAGGATCCTCTAAACCAAGGGTTCCTAACCTGGGGTCCAGGGACAATTGTCAGGGCATCTGTGAACTTGAATAGAGGGAAAAAATATCCAGCTTTATTATCTCAAGTCTTAGATTTCCTTTGTAATGCTATGTATTTGATGTTATGCATTTAAAAACATTATTCTGAGAAAGTCCAGAGGCCCCAGCAGACTGCCAGAAAGGTCCAGTGCACACACAAGAAGGGTAAGAGGGCTGGTCTTGACCAGTCTTCTCATTTTACAGATCAGGAAACTAAGGCCCAGAGAGGCTAGATGGTTTGTTTTTTTTTTTCAAAGTCACCCAGCATAAAGAACAGCGCGAGGATTCAAACCCAGGTCCTTTAACTGAGAGTTCACCACACTGGGTTTCTTCCAGTCATTTCCCTTTAGCATGGATTGGTCTCTAAAATAATCATTTATTTCCTATAGGATGAAACACTCATTTCTCAAGTTTAGGATTTAGAGGCTTTTGTAGTCTGACTGCAGTCTGTCTTCCTAGACTTATATCACATTAACCCCTTTCACACACTTCTCACCTCTTGGCTGGGGAAGTCTCCAGGCCCAGATCAAGTACCACCTCCTAAGAGGAATGTTTCTGGGTCTCCGCATACACACACACACACACACACACACACACACATTCTCTCTCTCTGACTCCCTCTTCTCTATGTCTCTTTTTCTCTCTTTCCATCTCTCTCTCTGTCCCTCCCTCTCTCCCCCCTCCTTCTCTCCTCTCTGTCTCTGTCTCTGTATCTCTGTCTGTGTGTGTGTGTCTCTCTCTTTCTTTCCACCTTCCCTCTCTCTTTTTCTCTCTTTCCATCTCTCTCTCTCTGTCCCTCCCTCCCCCCCTCCTCTCTGTCTCTGTCTCTATATCTCTGTCTGTGTGTCTCTCTCCCTCTTTCTTTTTTCTCTCTCTCCCCCAAATTGCATTGTATTTATTTATCTGTTTCAATGTTGAATCCCCTCAGGAGAATAACAATCCCTTGTGGGGGAGAATTATTATTCATTTTTGTCTTTATTTCACCTTTCCCTAGCACACTGTTTCGAAAATAGGAAGCACTTAATCAATGTATGTTGAATTGAATTGAAAAGTTGAATTATTTTCCGTCTGGGCAAATTGCATTGGAATTGGGGGGTGAGGGGAGCCACAATGACTGGGGACAGCAGACAGGGCAGCCTAGGGAGGCAAATCTTAAGACAATAAATAACTCCAGCCAAATTCCTTACTCTCACACTCCCATGCCTATGCAGTGGCTGTCCCTCATTTCTAGAAGGCACTCCCTCATCCCTTCAGCCTCAGAGACAGCTTTAGCACTGCCATCTGCAGAAAGCCTTCCCTGTTCACCCAACTGCTAGTGCTCTCCCTCCCTCCCAAACTATTTTGTATCTCATTGCCTTGTGTTTATTCTCAATATATTTATTACACAAATAATTGTGTGTATGTGCTTATATTTAAATGTCTGTGTTCTTCAACTGAATATAAACTCCTAGAGAGCAAGGACTGGCATGTGTTTGTTTTTTTTTAACAGAGCCCCTGGCACATAGTGGCTACTTAATAAAGATGTATTCATTGATTAATTAATTGAAGAAGGTCTCTGGGATGGCCATGGTTACTAATGAGCAAATCATTACGAAAAAAAAAATTGATGATTCCCCAGTTTTGCCCTAGGCCAGCTAATCCTAAAGTTAATTTGTAGAAGGGTGGCCAGAGAACATTGCAGTGAGTTTCCTGCCAGTGGAATTGTTTTTTTCTTTTGTTTTGCTTTTTGCTTTTTTGGAGGAGGAAGACAGGGCAATTGGGGTTAAGTGACTTGCCCAAGGTCACACAACTAGTTAGTGTTAAATGTCTGAGGCCAGATTTGAACTCAGGTCCTCCTGACTCCAGAACTGATGCTCTATTCACTGCACCACCTAGACACCCAATAGAATTGTTTAAAGGTAGTTGGGTTGCCCTGTCAGTGTTGTTATATAGGGGGATCCCTATACCAAGTAGGAGAGAGGCCTGGCTAGAAGATATGTTCAGTTGCAAGTCTGCCAAGATCAGAAAACAGCTGTCTGTGCCCTTGCTCAGTCATGAGAGATGCACCAGCCTCCTCAGGACCCAAAGCATAAATTGTCCCTGGAGACAGTAGAGAGAGTCAATGCTGAAGCCTGGAAACGACTGTCACATAAAAGTCAGCTTAATCCCTCTGATAGCTTGCATGGTTTGGGACAACTCTGATATATTCTTTGACTAATGGCAAGAGAGATTTGCTGGGGAGATAAGGGAAGAATGTCTTTGTCCAACAAGGAACTTCCTCAGACTCAACTTCCAACTTGGCCCATAAATCTTCCCCCAGATGCCATCCATCATTTACCATCCCACCGCCCACAATGTGTTTTATGGTTTCTTCATAATAAAACCCTGTGCGATGCAATTTGTTTGGAAACAGTGTCATTCACTGCAGAAGAGGAAGAAAACTGGCTACAATTTATGATATCCTCCTTAGCTGAATGATTCATGACCAATGAAGAGCCCCAGAAATGGTTGCACCTGCTTATTAAGCATTCTGTTTAATGGGGAGCAGGGGCTGCTCAAAGCTGGTGCCCATTGCTGGAGGTCATTTCCTCCTAAGAATACTGGATTGGGGGTCAGGAGGTTTTGGTTTAGTTATGGCTCTGTAACTAACTGTCCAGGTCAGTGTGTGTGTGTGTGTGTGTGTGTGTGTGTGTGTGTGTGTGTGTGTGTGTGTGTGTGTGTGTGTGTGTGAGAGAGACAGAGACAGAGACAGAGAGAAAGAGACAGAGAGACAGAGACAGAGAGAGACAGTGACAGACACAGAGACAGTCAGAGACAGAGATGGGGGTGGAGACAAATAGAGATAGAGAGACAAAAAGACAGTGAGAGACACAAAGAGAGACAGAGACAGAGATGTGGGGGAGACACAGACACAAAGACAGAAAGAGAGAGAAACAGACAATCAGAGACAGAGATGGGAGGGAGGGAGGGAGGGGGAGGAGAGAGGAGTGGAGGGGAGGAGAGAAAAGGGGAGAGGGGAGGAGAGGAGAGAGAAATGGAGAGACAAAAAGAGAAAGACAAAGAAAGGTAAAATGGGAGGGGGGAGACAAGACAGCTAGTTGGATCACATCTCTGGGCTTCAGTTTTCCTTTTCCATTAAATGAGGGACCTGGACTAGATGGGAGATTCTTAAGCTTTTTAATTTCCCAGACCCTGTCACCATTCTGGTGAAGTCTGTGTAATCCTAATCAGAATGATGACTTTAAGTGCAAATTTTTAAAATGGGATTACAATAGAAACCAATTCTATTGCAACACAATTACCAAAGTCTTTTAAAAAAAATTCACAGAAACCAGGTTTAAAAACTCCTTGGGCTAGTGGATCATGAAAGTCCCTTCTTAGTCTGTGTTCTATCACACTTTACTCTAAATCAACCCAACAAGTACTTGGCAAATGCTTGCAATGTGCCAGACACTGAACTAGGCAAAGACAAAATGAAAAGCAGGTGCTGCCCTCAAGGAGTTTATATTGTACCAAGAGATACAACATGTAGACAGAGAAGCCCATACCAATCAGCAAGCATTTACTGAGGGCTTGCTATATCCCAAGCATTGTGCCACATGCTGGAGACGCAAATACAAAAAGTAAAAAAGTCCCTACTCTCACAAAGCATATATTTCACTGAGAGGATGCAATATGTAAATAGATAATCTTACAATTATAATTTGAGTCAAGAGAACCGGAAGTGCAGGGGGCAGGAATGACTTTTCCTTGTGAGGTAGCACAAGCCTTGAAGGAAGGCAGGGATTCTAAGAGGTGAAGGTGAGTGAAATGCCATTCCAGGCTTGGGGTACAGCCTGTGCAAAGGTGCAGAGGGGAGTTGGAATGCTCAAGTACAGGACACATCAAGTTTGGCTAGAACATGAAGTGTGTGAAGGATAGTAAAGTGAAACAAGCCTGGAAAGGCCAGTTTTCTGTGTTTTACACAAACACAAAGTGTCATGAGATGCTGAAGAAAGCAACTGTTTCCTTTAACCTACTGACTTATGCTCTGAAAATTGACATAATGTCACTAGTTACACCAAGCCTGCTCTCATGATGCTGTCTCTGAGTGGACCAAAAAGCTGGGTTTTGGCAAAGAGGAGGAACAAGTAGGCGTTTTATTGGCCATTCTGTCCAAGGAGAAGCCGGGCTGCCATCGAGTAGGGGTAGGTAATTCTGGGTCTGTAGTCTAGCTCTGCCACTGACTTCCCCTGTGATGTCTGGCATCACTTCATCTTTTTCTCATCTGTTAAATGAGCAGATTGGACAATATGAGCTCTTAAGGCTTCTTCTAGTTCTAGATCTCAGATCCTATGCAAACCACAAGGCAGGTAAGTGCAACCGGCACAGCTTCTAATTGCCCTTTGGCTTTGAATTGCCTATTGGCTTTGAATCTTACTTAGCTGGTGACCTAAAAAGGACCCCAGAGAGAGAGAGAGAGAGAAGCACCATCTTTTGAGTATGTTGATATTTAGTTGTTTTTCAGCTGTATTCAACTCTTCATGGCTCCATTTGGGGTTTTCTTGGCAAAGATACTGGAGTAGTTTGCCATTTTTTTCTCCAGCTCATTTTATAAATATGGAAAGCAAGGCAAACAGGATGAAATGACTTGTCCAGGGTCATACAGTTAATAAGTATCTGAGGTCAGACTTGAACTTAGGAAGATGAGTCTTCCTCACTCCAGGCCTGGCACTTTCTCCATTGTGCCACCTACCTGTCCATTTTTCAATATACACATACATAAAACATTTCTTTGGATGCCAGCTCTAATATCCTAACCCCAGAGAAGCTACCTGAGAAAAGTGAGCTATGTCCAAGGTAATGGAGCTATGCTAACCCAAGCATCTAAATGCAACTGCACACAATATTCATTATTTAGTCCATCATCTATTAAGTATCTACTCTATGCTTAACCAAAGAAGAAGACATGGCCTAAGTCCTCAGATTTTAAACTACTTTAGGAGTTAACACATACATGGAGCATTCAAAAACAGTGCAAGGCAGTATCTATTCTTTAGATGAGTTTCCTCATTCTTCAAATTCATCAAATGCTTTTAAAGTATTACTGTACAGAACATTCTGCTAAGGCACGAAGGATTGTGTATGATTCCTAGCTTCCCAGAGTTTACTGTCTAGGGATCCATATGGAAAGTGGGAAGATGTGTTGCATTCCACCTTCTCCTAGATAGCTTATCTCCCAAACAACCACACGTATCCTTATCTCTCAATTTTTTTTCCTTCTTCCAATTCCATTTTGTGATCTTTCAATCCCATTCTATCCTCTGCATGTACACACACACACACACACACACACACACACACACACACACACACACACACACCAGTGTTGGCAGTTATTCTCTAACCACTACAGAACACTCACAGATGCAGCTGTGTTGGTGCATTGGGAAAATCCCCCTTCCCCACAATGGCCACCTTCTGGTCCTCAGGACACTTGACAAGAGTGGCAGGCGCCCCTTGAAGACTGGCTCTGCATTATGGAGCAGTGACCAGTGAATAAGAGCTCTGCTTCTCTCATTTCTTTTCATTTTGGGTGGGGCAGAATGATTTGCAGAGAGTGAGCCCATATGGATGAGTTGTGATATTCATCAAAGATTCCATTACATTTTCTTTCCCTAAAAACTCACCTCTCTTCCAAATTTTCCTACTGCTGTTGAGGACGCCATCATCCTTCCATTGACCTCAGTTCTCAGTTTTGGTGTAATCCTGGACACGTATCTCTCCTCTTCACATACCCCATCAGCTACTCTCTACAACATCACTGCCATCCATCTCCCTTGCTCTCCATTCACACAGACTTCACCATGATTCACACCCTTATTTCCTCTTCCCAAGGTCTCCTGGATTGCTGTCCCTCTGTCATGTTTCTCCCATTCCAATTCATCACCACTTAGTAGCCAGTGATTTTCCTAAAGCAGATCTGATCATGTCATTCTTCTACTCAGTAAATATCAGTAGCTCCCTATTATATTATTTGATTTTTCTTAACCATCTTAGTGTTTTTTATGAATTCTATAGCAAACATAATAATTAGTACATGCATATGGAAAGGGGCAAACAGGAGACCACACACACACACACACACACACACACACACACACACACACACATACACACACACAGTTATCCCATCTCTTTGGGAAAATGGGGTAGGGTTTAATTCTAGAGCTAAGGAAAGTGTAAACCCAATCCTAGACCAGGTCTGAAACCAGGGTTTCTCTAGAAATTTCAGATCCAAATTACCAAGAGAGAAACAGAAAAATCAGGAATTAGAATGAAGATTTCAAGGCAGGAACAAGAGACACACTATTAGGAGTATTGGTAAAATGAATCTATGAATAACACAAGCGGCCCCCTGTGTCAGCAGAGTACATTTCCATACCTGCTCAGATGTATCAGTGTGGTCACAGACTGGATCGTCCTGGCTCAGCCAGATCAGGTCATGGCCCACAGCTCACCCCATCTGTTTTAGTAGGCAGATGCATTTCAGAACAGCATACGTCCTTGAGCACCCACACCTGGAATCAGCTCTAACATCATTGAATGGCTCTCCCTGTGTGAGGACAGTTGCAGATGGATAACAGGTTCTTAATGTGTCCCTCAAGACACTGAAGACATCTATTGCCCAACAGTAGATGGAGCTGCCTATGTAGGGTTATCCCCATAATTAAGCAGTGTGGCCAAGTGCTCCAAAAACCATTACCCACATACAGTTCAATGCGCATTTATTGGTTAACAACGTGGTAGCACACCTAGGGGAGAAGAAAACATGACAAAGCAGAAAAAATGTTGGACTAGGAACCAGGACACTTGGATTTCAGTCCAAACTGCCAGAACAATGCAGTGGAACCTGGTCTAGATTTGGGGTCAGAGGATCAGGGTTCAAATCCTTGTTCTGAAGTTTACTAACTGCATGGCCTTATACATGCCTTTATTCCTTTCTTTTTCTTCCTTCCCTTCTCTATGGGTCTTAGTTTCCCCAACTGTAAAATGAGGAGGCTTAGAGGATGGACCTCTAAGCTCCCTTACAACTTTAAATCTATAATTCTTTCATTGCCTTGCTGTGTGGCCTTAGGCAAGTTATATGTCTTTTTAGGCATCAGTTTCCCTATCTATAAAATGAACAATTTTGACTGTAGAATAAGTTGCTTCGGGGCAGAGCCAAGATGGCGGAGTAGAAACAGCACTTCCATGGCGCTCCAGCCCACACCACTTCAAAAATATGTAAAAGGGGAACTCTGAACAACCTCTGGAGCTCCAGCACCCACAGAACGACAGAGAGAAGCTAACCTCCCGCTAAAGACAGCCCGGCAGCCCGCAGGGAGTGGCTGCAGCACAGCGCAACGCTCTGGGAGCCAAGCCCAGGACCACTTGAGTTGGAGGTTTTAGCCCCAGGGCGGCTGGTCCAGCAGCTGGATGGAGGGACCCCAGAACACCAGCAGCTGTGGCGATTCCAGAATTTCCAACACAAAGTGAGAGATTAGTGCCCTATGGACTTTGGGACCAGTATTTGGGAGGGCATCGGCTTCTGCCCCTGGGAGCTAAGGCTGAAGAGCCATAGCACAGCGGCCATTTTGCAGCTTCAGCTCCTGGCCTGCAGACTGTAAGGGGATCCAGTGATCAGTCTGGGGGATAATCGCTCTTGCTTTAACCTCCCTGGATCTGGATTGCGGTCTGGGGTGGAGGTCTTGGGGTGTGTGTCCAGCTTGCCTGAGTGTGTGGGGGCTTCAGGGAGGGCACCCAACTAATACCTCTGGCAGTTGAGAAGACCCCAATGTTTGGGACAGAAGCTCCCCTGTCTGGTGGCAGAGTCCTACTGTGGCAACAAGCCCAAAAGTCAAGTAATTAAGTGGCAACATGCCTAGGCATGGGAAACAAAATAAAAAGAAAAATTTAACATTAGACTTCTATTCTGGGGGCAAAGAGAATCAAAGCATGGAACAGGAAGAGAACTGGGAGGTCAGAACTCCTGCACCAAAAGCCCCAAATGAAAATACTAGCGGGTTATAGGCCATAGAGGACCTTAAGAAGGATTTTTAAACCCAAATAAGAGAAGTGGAGGAAAAATTGAGAAGAGAAATGAGAATGATGCAAGAAAATTATGAAATGAGAGTCAACAGCCTGACTGAGGAAAATAACATTTTAAAAAATAGACTACCTCAAGTGGCAAAAGAGGCTCAGAAAGGCAATGGGGAAAAGGATATCTTAAAAAGCCAAATTTGCCAGATAGAAAAAGAATCTCAAAAGCTCACTGAGGAGATTCATTCCTTCAGAATTAGACTGGAGCAAATGGAAGCTAGTGACTTTATGAGAAATGAAGATGCTGTTAAACAGATCCAAGCAATTGAAAGAATAGAAGGCAATATGAAATATCTCGTGGGAAAAACCACCGACCTGGAAAACAGATCCAGGAGAGATCATTTAAAAATTATTGGACTACCTGAAAGCCATGATCAAAGAAAGAACCTAGAAATCATCCTTCAAGAAATTCCCAAGGAAAATTGCCCTGATGTTTTCGACCCAGAGGGCGAAATAGAGGTTGAAAGAATCTACCAATCACCTCCTGAAAAAGATCCCAAAAAGAAAACTCATAGGAATATTATGGCCAGGTTCCAGAATTTCCAGATCAAGGAGAAAATACTACAAGCAGCCAGGAAGAAACAATTTCAATACTGTGGAAACACAATCAGAATAGCACAGGACCTGGCAGCTTCTATATTGAGGGATCAAAGGGCATGGAATATGATATTCCAGAGGGCAAAGGACCTGGGATTAAAACCAAGAATTACCTACCCAGCAAAACTGAATATCTTGTATCAGGGGAAAATATGGTCATTTAGTGGAATAGAGGACTTTCAATCATTCTTGAGGAAAAAACCAGAGTTGAATAGAAAATTTGACATTCAGACACAAGAAGCAAGAAATACTTGAGAAGGTAATCATGGAGAAGAAATCAAAAGGAACTTATCAAATTTGAACTATTCACATTCCTAAGTGGAAAAACAATAACTTATTGTGACTGATGAAACCTTTCTCAGTATGAAAATAACTGAAGAAGGGTATATGGGCATATGAATACATATGTGAATATGTGTATATATGTTTACAGGTATACATGGATAGAGGGCACAGGTCGAATTTGGTGGGAAGGGATAATACTTAAGGGGTGAAGTCAAGAAGTGAGAGAGGAATGTGGCAAGAGGAGATGGGGAGAGACAGGGTAGGGTAAACTATCTCATGTAGAAGAGGCAAGGGGAAGTAGTTGCAGGGGAGGGGAAGAACAGGAAGGCAAAAAGGCAAAACCATATTCTCATTGAATTTGGCTCAGGGAGAGAATGACATACATACTAAATGGGATATCTCACCCTGCTGGAGAGTAGTGGGGTGGGGGGGAATGAGAGGGGGAAGGATGGAGGGGAGGGCATGGTAGGGGGAGGGGAGGTTGGAGGCACCCACTTTTGAAGAGGGACAGGATCAAAGTAGGGAATGGACCAGGTGGGAGGTGGGATGGGTGGGAGGGAATTATAAGCAGCCTTTTACAATATATATACATGTACAACATATACTCAATTGCTTATCTTCCCAGCGGGAGTGGGTGACAAGGGACAAAGGGAATGGATCTGTGATTCAAAGTTTTAAAATTAAATGTTTCAAATATATATAAATGCTATTATTAATACTATTTTGCATGTAACTGGAAGATAAGATGTGCAGGCATTGGGGCACAGAGATTCACCTTGCCCTAATGGAAAAGTCGAAGGAGGTATGGGAGAAGATATAGGAGAAAGCAGATTGGATGAGGGGATATCCTTTGGGACTGATATTCTGGGGTGGTGAGTAGGGTAAAAATGGGGGAAAATTGTAACTCAAAATCTGGAGGAAATGAATGATGTAAACCAGAAATTAATAAAGCATTTGGAAAAAATAAAAGGAACAAGTTGCTTCAGGAAATAGATGGGAGGTCTATCACTGGAGGCCTTCAAAGCACAGTTTGGATGATCTTTTGTTTAACATGTTGTTCAGTTGTTTTTCAGTTGTGTCTGACTCTTTGTGGCCTCATTTTCTTGGCACAAACACTGGAGTGGTTTGCCATTTCCTTCTCCACCTCATTTTGTAGATGAAGAACTAAGGCACCGAGTTCAGTGACTTGCCCAGGGTCACACAGTTAGTAAATGTCTGAGGCTAGATTTGAACTCATGAAGTCTCCCAGATTCCAAGCCCCATTCTCTATCCACTGTACCACCTTGCTGCCTATAGATGTCATAGAAGTGAAAACTATTTAGTTATAGCATGGATTGAGTCCTGGCCCTGTCCTAGAAACATAAGATTTAGAGCTGAAGAGAACATTAAAGATCATCTACCCCCACCCCCTCATTTTACAAATGAGGAAAATACGAACCAAAGAAATTAAATAGTTCCCCTAAGGGTACACAGATGCACCAGCATTTGAACTCAGGACTCTAACTGTGAAATCCAGTAAGTAAACTTTCCTCTAAGGCAACTGCGACATTTCATAGCCTAGTCGATACACCTCCAACATTATAGAATTCTGTGATTAGAATGGATTAGACCAGAGTCACTGACAAGTAATTTAACTCCTGCCCTCAAATAAGGCCATAGTCCTAGCCAATGAAGAAAGTCCTCACCCCAAGAGCTTCTCCTGGAGGGACTATGGAGGAGTTGATGAGGTTAATGAATTCCTAGCCTTGAATGGAAATCCTCTTAGGTAGTAACAAGTCACCAGGGAACTCCCATTGAGAAGGATGTGTTCTGACAAACGGGACGGAAAAAGTGAGCCAAAGCCCACAGCTCCAGAGGTGTTTTGTGAAAGATGAAATGGATTTGATTTCCATTACACAGAACACGCAGGAGAACTTAGAAAGGGTGAAAAGTTCAGGAAGTCTAAGGACTCATTGCTAATACAGTACAGGGTCTGGGGCTCTTGTGTAGACAAAGGAACAGCTTGCCCTGCAGAGACTAGTCTCTATTCCTTATTTATTTATTTTAAGCAGAAAGACTATTTTATTTAGTTCTAAATTCTCTCCCTTGCCTTACCCCATCTCCTACCAAATGAGAAGACAATAAAAAGAAAACCTTTTACATAAACATATAGTCATGCAAAACAATTTTTGCACTAGCTATTTTTTTAAAGAGGGGAAGGAAGGAAGGAAGGAAGGAAGGAAGGAAGGAAGGAAGGAAGGAAGGAAGGAAACAGAAAGAAGAAAGGAAGAGAAGGGAACAGAAAGAAGAAAGGAAGAGGAGGAGAGGGGAGAGGAGGAGAAAAACAAGAAGTAAAACAAGAAAAGAAAGTCAACCAACTAGAAAAGGAGATCCAGAGTCTTTTTTTTTCAGCCAAAATAAAACAAAGTCTATTAAAGATTTGCCATAATGGGTAGACTCTTAAGGAGCCTAAGTATTTGTGATGCTTCTGTTGACAAGTAGGCCAAATTGAATCTCTTCTAGATTGAATCTGAGCCAATCCAGAATCTTAAAGAAGAAAATGACTCCTTGAAAATTAGACCTGGGCAAGGGGAAGCCAGCAGTGTTATGAGACCCAAAAAAAAAAAAAAATAACAAAACAAAATATAAAGAATTGAAAAAATAGGGCGGCTAAGTGGCACAGTGAATAGAGCACCAGCCCTGGAGTCAGGGGAACCTGAGTTCAAATCCAGCCTCAGACACTTGACACATTTACTAGCTGTGTGACTTTGGGCAAGTCACTTAACCCCAATTGCCCTCCAAAAAAGCAAAAAAAGATTAGAAAAAATAGAAGAGAAAGTAAAACATGAGAAAAATAACTGATCTGGAGAAGAGATCAAGAGGAAAAAACATAAAAATAATCAGACTACCTGAAAGTATGATCAAAAAAGTATCATGATATAATAACACAAGAAAAAAATAAAAATTGTCCTAAAGTATTAGAATAAGAGAGGAAAGTAGAAATAGAAAAGACAATGCTGATCACCATCTAAAAGAAATCCTACAAGGAAAACCTACAGGAATATCATACCTAGATCCTGAAACACCTAGCTCAAGGAGAAAATGCTATGAGCAACAAGAACAAAGCAATTCATATACGGTGTAGCCATAATTAGAATCACACATGACCTAGCAGCAGCTACAATAAAAGACAACAGGTCTCGGAACACTATATATTAAAGAGAAAAAGAACTGAAGTTGTGGCCAAAAATATCACACCTTGCAAAGTTAATCATGATCCTAAATGAAAAAAAAATAGACATTTGATAAATTTTGTCAAATTTTCAGAATTTTGAGGGGTGGCTAGGTGAGGCAGTGAATAGAGTACCGGCCTTGAAGTCAGGAGAATCTGAGTTCAAATCTGGCCTCAGACACTTAACACTTACTAGCCATGTGACCTTGGGCAAGTCACTTAATCCCAATTGCCTGCCTTCCCCCTCAAAAAAAAAAAAAAAGAAAAAAGAAAAAAATTTCAGAATTTTTTTGCAAAAAGACCTGAAATCAATAGAAAATTTAACATACAAGATACAAGAAAGCTATAAAGTAAACATCAAAGAATAATTACAAGGGACTCAATGAGAGACTATTAATTTTTTAGATAAGGAAATGTAAACCATATATCTAAGGTTGTTATTAGCACTTGGGTAGTTCCAAAGAAAGATTGGGGTAGAGTTGATTATAATGCAATACTAAAAAGTAAACCATCAGGGGCGGCTAGGTGAGGCAGTGAATAGAATATAGGCCCTGGGAGTCAGGAGGACCTGAGTTCAAATCCAGCCTCAGACACTTAAGAAAAACACAAAACTAGCTATGTGACCTTGGGCAAGAGTCCCTCAACCCCAATTGCCCTACCTTCCCCCTCCAAAAAAAAATGAATGTTAAAAATTGCCTTGACATATAATTGGAAAAAATGAAATACTATAGGGGCAGCTAGATGGGGCACTGAGTAAGAGCACCAGTCCGGAGTTGGGAGGACCGGGGATTAGTTCTGGCCTCAGATACTTAACACTCTCACAAAAAAAAACTGGCCATGTAACCTTGAGCAAGTTACTTAACCCCAATTGCTTTTAAAAAAAAGTAAACCATCTAAAAAAAGATAAAAAGAGTAATTATCTTATATAAATGATGTATGAGAGGAAGAACTGACACAGAAGAATCAGATGGGGGAAGAGGACTGGTGGTTCTGGAACCCTACTCATCCAAAGTAGGTTAAAGAAGGAACAATACATATACATACACATACATACATATACATAGGCATAAAAGTCTTCTAAATTCAGAAAGAAATAAGACTTAGGGGATAGGGAAGGGGGAGAGGATAAGGGAGGGATCTTTGGTGAAGGGGTAGGTTAAGTAACAGGAGGGCATGTGGGTAGAAGTAAAATAGAAGAGTCAGAAGGGGTAGGAGATACACACAAACATAAAAAAGATCAGTATTAGAATTTATTAGGGAAAAAAGCAGAGGTAGCACTCATGATCTCAGACAAAGTTAAGCTAAAATAGATTTAATCAGAAGAGAAAAATAGGAAAATTACACTATATGTCAGTCATATTAATATTATTTTAGACTATTTGAAATAACTAGACAATATAAAGTTGGAATATTGCTGAGAAACAATGAGTTGGTGGACTCATAAAAATAGGGAAAGACTTGGACCTATAAAGGAAGACATTATCCACCCTCAGAGGCACAAAGGACAAATTAATACAGTCTTACATAAATGCATATGAATGTATATATCTACATATGAGTATGATTATAGATATCTAAGTATATGTATGTGTATGTAAATGTGTGTATATATGTATATTCATGCATATATATTTGTGCATATATGTGTATGTGTGTGTATATGGTTGTATGTGTATGTGTATATGTGTTTGTGTATACAAATATATCCATGCTTAATTGTAGCCTTCTTGGGGGACAAGAAGGAGAGGAAAAAGAACAAAGTAAAAAATGCACAGCAGAAAACAAAAGAAAAGTTACAAGGAAGCAAAGAAAATATGGACCACTTAGAGCACAATGTGTAGTATTTACTACGTAGTCTTTCTTAAAATGGTAATTTATTGCCATATATTTTGAATCCTTTCTTACATTCTGCTGTGCACATGGCAATGCTTTTTTTCCATTCTTATTTTGTATTTAAATGTATAATGTTTCTTTTTCTTATGTATTTGTTTTAATATTTAAGTTCAAAATAAATTAAGTTGAATATTTAAGTTTAAAAAAACACAATAGCATTCCATCACATTCATATTTGTTCAGCTATTTCCCAATTGATGGGCATCCCCTTAGTTTCCAATTCTTTGTCACCACAATAAGAGTTACTATAAATATTTTAGTACATATGGGGCCTTTTTCTCTTTCTTTGATCTTGGAGTATATCCCTCATTGTGATATTGCTGTGTAATAGGGTATGCACAGTTTAACAGCCTTTTATACATAGTTCCAATTGCTTTCCAGAATGCTTGGACCAGTTCATAGCTCTGCCAAAAGTGCATTAGTGTGCCTGTTTTCCCCTAACCCCTTTAGCACTTGTCATCATTGCTTTTTGTCATCATAGACAATCTGATGGGTGTGACATAGAACCTCAGAGTTATTTTAATTTGTATTTCTCCAATTATTGGTCATTTAGAGCATTTTTCCCATGGCTATTGATAACTTAGATTTCTTCCTCTGAAAACTGTCCATATCTTTTGACCACTTTTCAAATGGGGCATGGCTCTTAGCATTTCTTCCTAGACTTTATACCTTTTCCTGGATTTTCCTGGAAGCATAGAAAAATCTTCAAGAAGCCCTAACTAATAGACATGATGTCCTGGGATTCATCATGTCTCCTACTATGTTAGGGGTCTGGGACAAATGTTGATATTTGACAAATATTGCTCCTTGTACCCCTGCTGGAAAATGCAAGTGGCAAATGTCATACCTTCCATCCCTAAGCCAGAGGTGAGTCCATGCTGAAATTAGAGCTTGGGACTTAATGAGTGAAAACAAAAACTATTAAGAACCTATTATTTTCCAGGCTCTGTGTTAGGTGCTAGAAATACAAAGACAGAAGTTAAATAAGATCTCCTTAAGGATTTTACATTCTAGGGAGAGATAAAGCACATACAATGCAGCAGAGGATGGGGAAGGGAGATTTGGTCTGAAGAGTCGCCAAAATTGTGAGCAAAGTCATAAGGCAGTAGACAGTCACAGCTTATCCAATAGCAATATTTGTATTGATTGGATTATTATTCCTACACTAAGATTAAGGGGATGGGGGAAGAGGGTGCCAATAAGACTTATGGCAAGATGCCCAAAGTGAGTGGGCCTTGGCTTCCAGATGGATGAATAGATACATAACTAGGATCTGAAGCATGGTCTGCAACCATCTAGTAGATAGCAGATTGGTGAGATTCCTTTAGTGGATTGGGGGAGCTAGATAGAGTGCTGAGCCTGGAGTCAAGAAGATTTATGTTCCTGAGTTCAAATATGACCTTAGACACTAGCTGTGAGACCCTGGGCAAGTCACTTAAAGCTGTTTGCCTCAGTTTCCTCATATGTAAAATGAACTGGAGAAGAAAATGGCAAACCACTTTAGTATCTTTGCCAATAAAACTTCAAATAGAGTCATGAAGAGCTGGACACAACTGAACAAGAAGAGTGGATTAGGGGTATATTCACCTCACTTTAACCACTGCTGTCTCTGAAGAACCAGGATGAACCTTTTGCTTAGGGTGACTCTTCTTGGTCTGCTTGCTTCCTCCACTAGAGGCTTTTCAATAACTGAAGCAATTGTGGCATAGGAAAAATAGCACTGGCCTGGAAGTCAGAAGATCTGAGTTTTAATCTGGGCCTAGTCAATAACTCTGTATGACTTTGAACAAGTCACTTTCCCTCTGGGGACATGAATTTCCCCACAACTGTAAAATTATTTCTTAACAAACTCTGTATTGAAAAAAAGTGGGGGCGGAGCCAAGATGGCAGAGTAGAAGCACAAACTTGGTGTGAGCTCCTACTCCAATCACTTTTTATATATGTAAAAAAATTACTCTAAACAAACTTTAGAGCTACAGAACTGACAAAGTGAGAGAGAGAAGCAAATCTCCCACTGAAGGCAGCCCAGCAGGCAGACAGGAAGAGTCCATCACACTGAGCTGGGAGCCAAGGGCAGTCCCGTGTCATCCAGGTGTGGTTCTGGCCCTATGGGGGCCTCAACTAGCAGTGGCCAGAGCACACTTCAGGAGAGTGAATCACCAGCAGCTGTGGCAGTTTCCAGACTTCTTAACCCATAGACACCAAAGACAAAGTAAAAGGTCAGTGTTAGACCAACTCTGTTGGAAGAGGGGGCAGAACGGAAGAGCAAAGTCTGGCCCTCACCCCCAGGGTGAGAAGGGGCAGAGGTGTGGCAGCTGTGCAGCTGCTGCTTCACTGCCTCAGGAGCTGCTGGCCTGCAGATCATAGGGGGAACCAAGCAACCATTCAGAGGGTAATTGCTTTTGCTTTAACCTGCTTGGATCTGGATTGCAGTCTTGGGTGGTGGTCCTGGGGTATGTGGCCAGTGTGCCAGAGTTTGTGGGGGCTGTAGAGGGCACCCTCTTAATAGCTCTGGCATCTGTGAAAACCCCAGCAATTTGGGACATAGCTCTCTCCATTCTGGAAGTAGAGTTCTACCATGGCAAAGAGCCCAAAAGTCAAGTAATTGGCTCGCAATATGAGCAAGCAAAGGAAGCACAACAGACCATAGAATCCTTTTTGGGGGGCTAAAAGGATCGAGGCATGGAGTGGGAGGAAGACAATGAAGTGAGAACTCCTGCATCAAAAGCCTACAAGAAAAATATGAACTGATTACAGGCCACGGAGGAGCTCAAGAAGGATTTTGAAAATCAAGTAAGAGAAGTGGAAGAAAAATGGGGAAGAGAAATGAGAATGATGCAAGAAAATCATGAAAAGCAAGTTAACAGCCTGCTAAAGGAGACTGAAAACATACACTGAAGAAAATAATACCTTAAAAAATAGACTAACTCAAATGGAAAAAAAGGCCCAAAAAGCCATTGAGGAAAAGAATGCCTTAAAAAGCCAAATTTGCCAGATGGAAAAGGAATTTCAAAAACTCACTGAAGAGAATAACTCCTTCAAATTTAGATTGGAGCCATTGGAAGCTAATGACTTTATGAGAAATCAAGATACTATAAAACAGATCCAAACAAATGAAAAAATAGAAGGAAATGTGAAATATCTCATTAGAAAAACCACTGACCTGGAAAATAGGTCCAGGAGAGATAATTTAAAAATTATTGGACTACCTAAAAACCATGATCAAAAAAAGAGCCTAGACACCATCTTTCAAGAAATTATCAAGAAAAATTGCCCTGATATTCTAGAACCAGAGGGCAAAATAGAAGTTGAAATAATTCACCCATTGCCTCTTGAAAAAGATCCCAAAAAGAAAACTCCTAGGAATATTATAGCCAAATTCCAGAGTTCCCAGGCCAAGGAGAAAATACTACAAGCAGTCAGGAAGAAACAATTTGATTATTGTGGAAATACAATGAGGATAACACAAGACCTAGCAGCTTCTACATTAAGGGATCGAAGGGCTTAGCATATGATATTCTGCAGGTCAAAGGAGCTAGGACTAAAACCAATAATCACCTACCCAGCAAAACTGAGTATAATGCTTCAGGGGAAAAATATGGACATTCAATGAAACAGAGGATTTTCAAGCATTCTTGGTGAAAAAAACAGAGCTGAAAAGAAAATTTGACTTTCAAATACAAGAAATAAGAGCTCATTATGAGACAGTAAACAGGAAAAAGAAATCATAAGGAACTTATTAAAGTTGAACTATTTACATTCATATATGGAAAACAATAATTGTAACTCAAGACTTTTTCTCAGTAGGAGAATAGTTGAAGGGAATATATATGTATAGGAGGGTATATGTGTATATAAATATATATGTGAGTGTGGGCATGTGTATGTTCATGTGTACATAGCAGGATGAGTTGAATATGAAGGGATGATATCTGAAAAATAAAATTAAGAGGTGAGAGAGGAAATTATTGGGACAAAGAGAAAAGGAAAGATAAATTAGGGTAAATTATCTCATATATAAGAGGCAAGAGAAAACTTATAATGGAGGGGAAGAAGAGGAAGGTGAAAGGGAATGGGGCAACTTTATTCTCATTGAATTTGGCTTAAGGAGGGAATAACATACACACTTAATTGGATATCTTACCCTGCAGGGAAATAGCAGGGGTAGGGAATAAGAGGGGGATGATAAAAGGGAGAGCATATTGGGGGAGAAGATAGTTAGAAGCAAACATTTTTAAAAGGGATAGAGTCAAAGAAGAAAATAGAACAAGTGGGGGGCAGGATAGGATGGAGGGAAATATAGTTAGTCTTTCACAATATAACTACTATGGAAATAATTTGGGAAACTACACATGTATAACCTAGATTGAATTGCTTATTTTCCCAGTGGGGGTGGGTGAGGAATGAGGAAGGGAAAAAAGCTGGAACTCAAAGTTTTAAAACTATATATTTTAAATATATTTAAATTATTAAATATATTAAATATATTTTAAATATATATTTTAATGGCTTTTTACATGCAACTGGGAAATAAGATATACAGGCACTGGAGTAGGGAAATCCATCTTGCCCTACTAGAAAGTTAGGGAGGTGATGGGGGAGGATATAAGAGAACAGATTGGGGGAGGGGGTATTTAGTAGCTTGCTATTTTGGGGTGGGGGTAGAGAAAAGAAGGGGAAAATATTGTAACTCAAAATCTTGTAGAAATGAATTTTGGGAACTCAAAATAAATAAATGAATTAAAAAAAAAACAAACTCTGCATCCCAGACAAGTAGTCTGGGACCTAGTTGGTCTACTCAGACTTTGGTGAAGATCAGGTGATTCACCTTGGAGCCCACAGGGCCCCAGCTGCTGAAGGTGCCGTGCCCAAAACTCTGCTCCCCAATACCAGTCGCACAGCCTTCCCTCCTGCCTAGAACAAGTGCTACATGCATTTACCATGTGTTCTCCCATCTGACAAAGTGATCAGACAGATCAGATTGTGCCCTTACTACCTGGCATTTCAAGGGGCACACTCACTTGCAAGTGCAAGAGAATCTGAGCTAATGCACAGGCAGGAATTTTGTAAACTTTCAACCAATATGTGCGTGTGAGAGACTGTTACTATTTTTTTTTTCTGTAAGACAGGCCACATGGGAGCAATAGAGCCCATTGAGTTGTGAGCCAGCCTTGGGGTGGGAAGTTGCACATTTCTAAGATGCTTGCCAATTAAGAGCAATGATTTGATTTCCCAGGGCTAAGAAGGGTGGGGGCTCTTCCCAGGGCCTGGGTTGTTTAAACATTGCTCAGATCAATAATACACTGGGACGGGGAATATTTCTGGCTCTTCTGGAAAAAATCTCCAGCTAAAGCCAAGGGCTTCAGCCAATTCTGTTGGCATTGTTACTTCATTCTGTTTGTGACCAAAGGCAAGAAAGGGTATCCAGGCCATCATCTCAGAGGTGTTACTTGTGCCCTCAGGCAGGGAGCAGGAGAGGCAAGGGGAATCCTGTATGTGGACATCCCACAAAATTGGAGGGAATCCCTCTTGGATGGGATAGTTTTTCTGGGTGTGCTAGTCCCTTGAGATACTCTGCCAGGAACCAGAAGTGAAAGTCTAAAGAGTGAAAGGATACCAATCCCACAAGCCTTTGTCCATATCATTCCCCTTCCTGGAATACTTTGCTCCTTCCCCTTTGTCCTCCCACTGTGCCCAACCAATCTTTCTAGGTCTTGGTTTAAATATCCTCAATGTACTGGTGAGAGACTTTCTACTTCTACATTCCATAAACTATCTGGGCCCTCCTATAATATTTTATATTTTTAGATCACATCCCACTCACCCCCACCTTAGTCTACAACACACCATATTCCCAAGAAGTCTCCCATCTAATTCTTGACCAGGCCCAACCAAGATTAACTTCCCAGATCAGAATAGAGCAGTCCTGGGCAGACTGATAACTCCAGTGTTCAGACTGCTTTCAAATGTGCAAAGTTCTCTATTCATGCCAACCTTGTAAGGTAGGTAGTGCACATGTTTTTATCCCCATTTTACAGATGAGAAAACTGATGTTCTGATGGGTGAGGTGCCTCACACAGTCATCTGGCCTCGCTTAGAGGCACCTGGATACTAGATTTAGAGGCAGGATGTGAACCTAGATCACCAAACTCTAGGCATGTTTTCCAAGATGCTTTCAGCACTCTGTTACCCCAATACAATCCTACTCCAAAGCTTCATTATCGCATGGAAGTTAGGATCTTCCAAACTTCCCTATTACTTTAGAGATACCACCATCCCCCCAATCATGCAGGTTCACAGCCAAGCCGTCATCATCTCCTCCTCTCACCTCCCATATCCATAGGCATGTAGATTCTACCTTCCTAATATCCCTTATATATTCTTCTTTCTCTCCTCGGACACTGCTACCACCATGGTGCAAGTCCTCATTACCTCATACCTGGCTATTTTAATAGCCTCATCCATCACATCTAGATTATTGCAATAGGGGTGGGCTTCCTGCCCTGTGTCTCTCCCCACTCTGGTTCATCTATCAAAGTGATCTTCCTCAAGCATATTTCTGTCCATGTCACTCCCCTCTACTCAATAAACTCCAATGGCTCCCTATTGCCTCCAGGATCAAATATAGTTAAAGCCCTCCATAACCTGGCAATTTCCTACCTTTCCAGTCTCCTACCTTATTCTTTTCCACATTCTCTTCAGTTCAGTGGCACTCCATCTCCCAACTCCCTGCATTTTCACTGGCAAGCCCCCCTCCATGCCTGGACTTCTCTCCATCATCATCTCTGCCTCCAGGTTTCCGGGGCTTCTTTCAAGTCTCAGCTAAAATTCCACCTTCTGCAAAAAGCCTTTCTTGGTCCTCCTTAATATTAGTTCCTTCACTCTGAGATTACCTCCAGTTTATTCTTTATCTACCTCATTTGCAGATAGTTGTTTGTGCGTTGTCTCCCCATTAGAATTCCAGCTCCATGGGGCGGCTAGGTGGCGCAGTGAATAGAGTGCCGGCCCTGGAATCAGAAGGACCTGAGTTCGGAGCCGGCCTCCGACACTTAATCCACACAAACAAAAACCTAGCCGTGTAACCTTGGGCAAGTTACTTAACCCCAATTGCCCTAAAGGGGCGGCTAGGTGGCGCAGTGAGTAAGAGCGCCCGGCCTCGGAGTTTGGATGACCCGAGATCAGATCCGGCCTCAGAAAATGAGCACCCACGCATAAATCAAATGACTAGCCGTGTAACCTTGAGCAAGTTACTTAACCCCAATTGCTTTAAAAAAAAAAAAAAAAAAAAAAAAGAATTCCAGCTCCTTGAGGACGAGAACTGCTTTTGCCTTTAGAGGTATTCCCAACACTTAATAGAATGCATCCATTTCCCACCTGGTTACACTTTTTGGACTTCTCCATTATCTCCCCCCTGCCTCCACTTTTCCTTCTGTATGTTGTCTTCCCCATTCAATTTTAAGTTCCTTGAGGCCAGGGACTATCTTTCTTTCTTTTTTTATATTTGTATCTCCACCACTTAGCACAGTGCCTGGCACATAGCAGATATCTAATAAATGTTTATCAACTAATATCTACATGGTGCTTAATAAATATTTACTGACTTGATTTGGAAGTTAATCTAGGTTCTCAAAGGCTCTGCCTGGGAAGTACAGGTTGTGGTAAGCAAAAGTCATTTAGAAAAGCCTTACATGTGAAACCACTAGAAAGTTGACTTTCTGTTGTCCAAAGATCATCCCATTAACCCATCAATATTATTTCTAGGGCTGTATCCCAAAGATCATAAAAATAGGGAAAAGACTCGCATGTACAAAAATATTTATAGTAGCTCTTTTTGTCATGGCCAAGAACTGGAAATTAAGGGGGTGCCCATTAATTGGGGAATGGTAGGATAAGTTGTGGTATATGAATGTAATGGAATACTCTTGTGCTATAAGAAATGATGAGCAGGCAGACTTCAGAAAAACCTGGAAAGACTTATATGAACTGATGCAAAGTGAAGTGAGCAGAACCAGGAGAACATTGTACACAGTGACAGTCACATTTTGTTATGACTACTTTGATAGACTTGGCTCTTCTCAGAAATGCAAGGATCTAAGACAACTCCAAAAGGCTCATGATGGAAAATGTTATCCACATCCAGAGAAAGAATTAAGGAGTCTGAATGTAGCTCGAAGCATACTATTTGCTCTCTCTTTTTATTTTGTTTTGTTTCTCCTTTCTCATGGTTCATTCCATTGGTTATAATTCTTCTTTACAACATAATTTGAAAATTTTTCATATGAATGTATATGTAGAGCTTATATCAGATTGCACGTGATCTTAAGAAGAGGAGAAGGGAGGGAGGGGAAGAAAATTTTAAACTCAAAAGCTTGTGGAACTAAAAGTTGTAAAATAAAAATAAATAAACTTAAAATTTAAAAAAAAGACCATCCCAGCTAAATTCATAAAAGCCCATCATGAGAGACTGAGAAGTTTTTTGGCCGTAGAAACCCTCAGAAAGTTATAAAAAAATGTGATCTGTACTGTAAAGATTGTCGTTGTTGTCATTGTTGTTTCAACCACTCAAACCACAGTTGCTTGAACTCTCCCCTGGTGAATTTTAAGTCCTTAAGGGCAGAAATCATGTCCTTGTTCATCTTTGTATTCCTGCAACAGAGTACTATGCTTCACACATAGTGGTTACCTGTTATGTTTGTTGAATTTAAATGAATTCATAAAAATGAGACTGAAATCATACCTCTTATATATAGAAGGTACTCAATAATGTCTTTTTAATTGATTGGTTGAATATGGCATTTTATTTAAGCTAGTGCCTCCATCCATCTGGTCCCTTTCAGTGTGACATCTGACCACTATGGGTTTGGAGCCCTAAGAAATAGTCAAGATGATGTTTCCTTCATAGACCCAGCAGACTAAATTTCCTGAGGCAGTAAGAGATCTTGGCTCCTTGGGAATCCAATGAGTCCTAGAGCAAAACTCTGGATTTGATCTGTTTCCTCATAATAGATAATGGCATCTCCCATGTCACCCCAACCTCTTACTCCTCATTCTGAACCAATGAACTCAAGTATGCGGCCAGTGTAGTTAACCTCTGAGGTTCCAGTCATGAAATTCAGGGCTGAAGAATGGGAAGGGTCAGCCCTATCCAATGTATCTCTCTCCCCCATACCTAACCACCTAAAATTTCTCCATTAAAGATCAGTTCCCTTTCTTTTTTGTTTTTTTTTTATAAGAGACAGTTCTCTGGATGGGGCAGGAGAGGGATATATTAGGAAATTATAGTCACATATAAACAGAAGGCTTAATCAAAAATTTTAAAATATGCTTCTTTGGGTTAAGGTATGACCTCTTCAAAATAATTTCTTTCAAAATTCAAATTTCCTTAGAAGAGGTAAAATATCCAGGTATTTATCACTCCCTAGCATCCTAGCTTATATTAGTTTCTTTGATAGGTTCCTTTAAGAAAGTTAGTTGGGGAGGGGTGGGAGCTGAGGAAATAGGAACATTATGATGAAGGTGGAAGGAAAAGGCTGGGAGCAAAGTATAGGGATGTCAGCTCTGGGTGTGATTTTATAGCATCTAAAGAATATATCCCTGGGGCAGCTAGGGCAGTGAATAGAGCACTGGCCCTGGAGTCAGGAGGACCTGAGTTCAAATCCTATCTCAGACACTTAACACAAAAACAAGCTATGTGACCTTGGGCAAGTCACTTAACCCCAATTGCCCTCCAAAAATAAAAAATAATATATCCCACAGAATTACTGATGGAAGCTCACCCTGCCCAAGCCCCTGCATAAGAGAAGAGAGAGCTAAGATGTTAAATGGGACAGCCAGAGGCTACTTTCCAATGGGAAAAAAAATGTCTCCAAGCAGCTCCAGAGGTCAAAAGAGTCACCTTCCTATGACTCAAAGAGCTGTGTCTATGGAAATAGCTCCAGACAGACAGCCACCCCCACAGTTTCAAGGACTTGATGGAAAAGACTCTCTCTCCATCAAAACGTTCCCCTGCCTCTCCCACCCCTAACAGAAGAGACAAAGGCCTCCAAAGCTCTGAGTCATGGTTCTTCCAAAGGTTGATGCATAGGCACTTTTCCAAGTCCTGATATACCAGGGCCCCTGGCTTAGAGTAAGGACTTCAGAGAGGGCCTCCACAGGGCAGAGGCAGTCTTCAGGCCCTGGTCTTCTGACTATAGGACTAGTAACAGTACCCTATACACTACACCATGCCAAGGGAAGCTGCCACTGACCCTAAGTGACCAAGGACAAACCTCTTAACCCCTCTTGGCCTCTGTTTCCTCATCTGTAAAATTAAGAGAATTGGACTAGATATCTCTAAAGTCTCCATATAGTTCTAACATCCTATGCTATGCTCCTATAAATTCAGGAACTAGACCTCACCATCTGGATATAACAATGGAAAAACCACTCAGTTAAGAATCAATAGACCTGAGTTTGAGACCCACCCATGTTTGTGTATCTGTGTTCCATCCAGAGGGCCATCCCTTATTACAAAGAACATGAAAGGAAATTCATCTCTATTATATTATAGTCACATACTACATACTTTCACAGTTTCATTGGCCCCACATATAAAAGAAATGCTTATGTGAAAAACAATATAAATGCACAAATGTAATACAAAGCATAATGATGAAAGTTCAAAGTCACAAGTCTGATCCCTTACATGCAAAGTCCTAATAATGTAAGGAAATGCTAGGCCCCACTCTAAAACTATTGAGCTGTGTGTGACCTTGGGCCTCAGTTTCCTTGGGAATGAGTTGAACTAGGTAATCTTTTAGGTTCCTGGCAACTCTAAATGTCTAGATTCTATGACTTCTCAAACATTCAAGCCGGCTGTCCCATCTTTGCAGAAGCCCAACCCTGCTCACCCCAAAGTCAAAGAAGCAATGTTTTTCCCTCCCTATTTTTTTTCATATGAAAAAGTCTATTGGGTCTCATCCCCTTTCCTGCTCCTCAGGCCAGAAGCTGAGACTGGAACTTATTTTATTTTTTGTGCAATGAGACTATCCGCCGCACAGTTTCATATTTTCCCACTGACATCACCCAACATGGTTTGAATCTGGACTCCCTGGTAAACCCTCAAAGGCATAATTGCAGTTGCCTTTGCAAAGTGAATTCAGATGGTTTTCCCCAACCCCCTCCTTTTTATGATGTTCTTTGGGTCACTTCCAGATGTTTCCTGCAACAACAACGCTCTGATTTTTTTTTTAAGCCAGAGTTTCCTGCCTGCCTGAGTGGAAGCAGCAACGTGGCAGGGGATGGGTCTCCAGGGCTGGGGAGGGGCTGACCACATCTGGGGAAAGAGGAGAAGGCACTTGCAAGAGCCCAGGGGACGATGGAACTCCAGATTGCCCTGGCTACCTTCCTTTACCCCTTTAATAGGCTGATGACAGTCTGGTCATGTCTTCTACTCCAATCTTAAGAGGAACCTCTGAATAAATTAAGGGGAAAAGCATAAAATGGAAAGACCACTAGTTCTGAAATGTGAAGATCTAGGGTTGAATTTCCCCTCTGCTATTTACTACCTAAGTCAACTTAAGCAAGTCACTTAACTTCCTTGGGCCTCAGTTTCCTCATCTGTAAAATGAGGAAATAGGAGGATTGGACTAGATAGCTTCTGAGATGCCTTCCAGCTCTAGTTCTTTGATCTTAGAGAAGTCAGGGCCCCCAGAGCTTCAGGGTTGGGTAGACTAGAGGGTGTGGCTACATCCCCAGGCAAAGTACAGTTGGGGCTGGGGGCAAGGTTAAGTGCTCAGAATTTGTGGGGGGGGGGGGAATCTAGTCACAAGAATCTTCACATCTAGTTTAACCAAAGTGATGCCCTTCCCAGGGTCCTTGTTGCCTACATAACCTCTCTCCAGGAGGCTGTCCCCATCCCTAACCTGGCTCCTTGAGTTCTACTTCTGGGTGCCACCTCTGGTTTACTGTGGGTTGGAAGGTGAGGAAGCATTGTCTCTAGAAGTCCCTGTGAATAAGCACATGATAACCTGAGAGCTGCCTCATTGTGCTCTCTCTCTCTCTCCATCTCTCCTCTCCTCTCTCTCTATCTCATTAAAGTGGGTGACTTAATCAATTTAGCAGAATTGTCCCAAAGATGAAATCATATAGAAGAGATCTGAGGAAATACCAGGATGTTTCCATAGAAATGGAATATGTGGACAAGTCTTAGGTAGAAGAATGCACCAGACTAAGGAATGCTGCTCTGGACCCTTGAGATGCACAAAGGAGTCTCCAAAGTGGAGGGGCTTAGAAATGGGAATATGCAAGGTGAATACTGAGAGAAAAGGTGCCCAGTGCAAACCTCCCAGATTCCCATTTTACTTTCTGTTTTCTGCTTTTACATAGCACAATACTCACTCAATTAATTAGCAAGGCATCATCTTTCCTCCTAGTGTTCCTGGCTGGCAACTTTCTATCAAATTGGTGGCTTCCCAGGGTGGAGAGACAACAAGGTCACACAGCAGCCTACACTGTCCCCACATATTGGCTCTCCTAGCCCACCATCTGTCACTTTCTCCAGCGACACCAGTGGTGCCAGGTTCGGAGGCATCATATCAGGCAACAAACTATGTTAGAGATCTGAGTAGGCATGTGTGGTGATGGGAGTTGGGGGAACAGGGAAGATGCTGAGAAGGCAAGGTTCTGAGCTACCTCAGCCCTAGGTCAAGATAGGAAGTTAATTAAATTTGTTTCTGGGGCACTGAAATTCACCTTACTGGGCCTGTCTCTCATCTTTTAATGCTTCTTTCCCTTCCTGGTTCCCTGTGACTTCCAGTGGAAGAGTGATTTGATAAATTCATTCACCTTGAGGTGTTAGAAACAGCATATGCCAGATTTTTATTTTAAATTGGAAAATCATGGAAGGGCAATGTGTAATTCAAAGGAATGAAGGTCTAATAGAAGAATTTCAGGCATCGTTGGGAGAGGTATAGTTGGTTGCAGTAGCTTCTAGGAACCCCTAAAATAAACTGTGTAGGAAACATTATCTAGTCTTGTGTGTGACCTTAGGAAAAACTCTTCTTTGAACATATTTCCTAATATTAAAGTAATAGCAAGTCACATGACTTCTCTGGGCCTCTGTTTCCCTCTCTGTAAAAGGAGGAGGTTAGATCAAATGACCTCTAAGACCCCTTCCAGCTCCAGATCTATGATCTCAAAAATCTTTTTCAATGTTTACAGTTGATAAGTATATGATTCAGTAATCCTGATAATCTATCATTTTAAGGCTTCCCTTCTCTGCCTAAGGCTAGTCCTGTTAGCAGAGACATCAGTTAAGTGGTGCTTAGCCAACCCTCCCCTTCTTTGCCCTGGCCTCCTCTTTCCCCCCTTCTCAATTCATGTTCCTAAAATTTAACTCAATAGTTGCTCAATGTTTTTCTGGAGGAGATAGTCAAGTCAACAAGAATGTATTAAATGCATATGCAGTACTATGTGCCAGGTACTGTGCTATGGGTACAAAGAAAGGCAAATGTAGTCTCTGCCCTAAAGGGGCTCAAAATCTAATGGGGAGACAGCCTGCAAACAACTATGTACAAACAAGCTATACATAGAAAAAAAATTAGAGGTAATTTCAGAGGGAAGACATTAAGGAGGACAGGGACAGGATTCTTGCAGAAGGTGGAATTTTTAGAAGGAACTTGAAGAATGCTAGGAACTTTAGGAGGCAGAGACAAGGATTGAGAGAATTCCAGGCACAAGGGGACAGCCAATGAAATGGAGTCAGGAGATAGACTGTCTTGTATGAGGAAAAGCAAGGAGACCAGTTTCCATGGATCATGTAGAATGTGGATGAAAAAAAAAAGAGAGAATAAACATTTATATAGCCCTACTATGTGCCAGTCACTATGCTAAGCACTTTACAAATACCATCTAATTTGATGATCTCACAACAACTTTGGGATGTAGATACTATAATATCCCCATTTTATAGTGAGGAAACAGATAAACAGAAGTTAAGTGACTTGCCCACAGTCATGTAGCTAGTAAGTATCTGAAGCTATATTTGAACTCTGACCATCCTGATTTCAGGCCCAACACTCTACTCACTGCACCACCTACCTATCTCTGGAAGGAAATAATGTATAAGAAGACTAAAAAGAGAGAATTAAAGCATCAAAGAATGTGAAAACTAGAAGGGACATTGGTGTTTACCTAGTTCAATCTCTTCCTTTTATTGATGGGCAAACTGAGGCCCAGAGAGGAGAAATAACTTGCCTATGGTCATATAGGTCAGCTAGGTGGTACAATGGATCAAGTGTCAGGACTGGAATCAAGAAGACTCCTCTTCCTGAGTTTAAATCTGGCCTCAGACACTTACTAGCTGTGTGACCCTGGGCAAGTCACTTAATCCTGTTGTTCTCAGTGTCCTCATCTGTAAAATGAGGGGAGAAGAAAATGGCAAACCCCTCCAGTATCTCTTCCAATAAAACTCCAAATAGGGTCATGAAGAGATGGACATGACTGAAAATGTCTGAATGACAACAAAATGGTAGCATAACTAGTAGATGACAAGACTAACATGAGACCTTTCTTGACTATCCTCAGATAACTTTGTTTTTACATATATTCTTATATGTACATGTTCTCTCTCCTAATGAAGTGTAAGCTCTTTGAGGGCAGGGAATGTTCCATTTCTATATTTGTATCTCCAATGCCTATGGTAGGTGCTTAATACATACTAAATGATTTGCTGATTGATTGAGATTTAGATGAAGGTCTTCTGAGTCCTCTACACAAGAAGACACCCCGAAATTAAGAAGGGTGGAAGGGAGAAAAGTAAATCCAGGCAAGCCAAATGGTAAGGAGGGCTACCTGGGTCAATGTCCTGGCATCCGGTCGGGTCTCCAGTGCATGCATAGCAACCCTGAACTATACTTATTATCTAAGTACCATAGGGAGAGAATAACAAGCCAGGGGATTCCAGTGTTGGACTAGATCTGGGCCTCTGCAATAAATGTATGTGGCAGGGAAGTGGGGAAGCAGTGGTTAGGGAGGGAGGGGCTGTCAACAACATTGTGGTGCAAAATAGAGGAAACAAGGCCAATTTCCATATTTCAAAAATGGCTGCAATTGACAAAAATCTTTTGGAACATTATTTAGTGCATCAAAGGATCTATGATTCATCCATTGCTGTGGGTTCTCCCTCCACCAATCACACCATGACTTCTAGACCATCCTAAAGAGTCGAGGTGGTTAATAAAAATCAATCTGATGATGAGGCTTTCTAAACTTAGCAAGGCTGATCTTTAGATGACAGACATTCAGCCTGGCAAGAGTGCCACACCTAAAGTCTTTCCAGAGGCATAGGACTTGTTCTTCACAGCCTCCCAGAGCCCCAGGTCATCCACACACCATAATGAAGCACTGGCGGAAAGGCCTTAAGGATATTAGTATAATTTTGCATTTGAAAAGGAAATTTTCACTAGCAATGAAATTCCTCATAGACCCCCTTACTCATATTATGTAGTGCACTAGGGTTTCCTAGAACTATTTTGGAAATGCTAAATTGGATCATCTCTAAAGAAAGTCTCCTAAGAGGTGTTTCAGTGTATAGATCCTTGCACCTAGAGTCAAGAAGAGCTGAATTCAAATCCAGCCTCAGCTGTGTGATCCTGGGCAAGTCATTTCACTGCCATCTGCTTCAGCTTCCTCAGCTGTAAAATGGGGATATGAATAATCATCCACATCCCAAAGCTGTTGTGAGAATCAAATGAGATAATACTTGTAAAGTGCTTAGCGCAGTGCCCAGCACATAGTAGGTGCTTAATAAATACTGATTTTCTTCTTTTCTCCAGTCTATATCATTCAGTGGCTCTTTGAGAGCTATAGAATTCCTTCCTTTGAGAAGCAGCATGAGAGAAGCAGTGGAAAGGACATGAGATTTGGAGTTGGAGGACTAAGATTAGAAACAAAGTCCTGCCACTGCTTGGGTAGCAGTTGATTATTTAACCCCTCTGGGCCTCAGTTTCCTCATCTACAAAATGAAGGGGCCATCCTTGAGGATCATCCAGGTTCCTTACAGTTTCAATGAGTCTGCGCGTCAGTAGCCTATGGGTCTAATAATGACACTGGCCTTTTCTTACAAAGATGATGGCCCTAATCCACAATGAGTTGAATGCAAACTCAGTAGCAGCACTGAGTTGCTCTGATTCATTCAAACTCTTACTCAGTTCGCCTTTACAACCAGCATTATACACTAACAAAACCTCTGGCTGAGGTTCTAGGTGTGGTCTATGACCATAGCATATATCAAAAGCAACAGACTCCTATGGGAATCAAACCTGTTCCCTACACTTCATTAGCACCAAAAGTTAAGCAGCCATCAGATTAGAAATGTCTGGCAAATTCATTAATAGAGAAGTAGTCAAAGGATATACACTGTTCTTAAAAGAATAATTGCAAACTATTAACAACCAAATAACACCACACTCCAGATCATTAATAATATAGGAGAGATCCAGATCAAAACTGAGGCTTTATAACACTCAGCAAATTATCAAAGACGATAAAAGACAGGAATAATCAAAGTTGGAAACACTGTGGAGGAATAATAAATGTTTATATTATTGGTGGAACTGAGTATTGATACAACCAGTCTGGAAAGCAATTTGAAATTATGGAAATGTACTAAAATACCTTTTGGCCTAGAGATTCCACTGCTAGGCATTATCCCAGGCAGGTCACTGATTAAAAAAGAAAAGCTTCACATGCACCAAAATATTTACAGCAGCACTTTTTGTGGTAGCAAAAAGCTGGAAACAAAATAAATGCTCAATCGCTAAACAAGCTAAATAATGGTTAAACACTGGCTAAACAAATTGTGGTGAAGGAACATAACTGAATATTACTGTGCTGGGTGAGATATGATAATACATGCCCATCAATTGGGGAATGGCTGAACAAGTTGGAGGATATGATTGTGATGGAATACTATTGAGCTTTAAGAAATGAGGAGCAGGATGCTCTCAGAAAGATACAGAAATACTTACGTGAACTGATGCAAAGTGAAATGCACAGAACCAGGAGAACATTATACACATTAACAGCAATATTATATGATGATCTATTAAGAAAACTTAGCTATTCTCAGCAATACAGTGGTCCAAGACTTATGATGAGATGTGCTATCCATCTGCAGAGAAAGAACTTGGTAAAACCTGAATGCAGATCAAAGATACTTTTTCTTTACGTCCTTTTTTTTCTCGGGGCTTTTTGTCTGTGTTTTCTTTCACAGAATGACTTACATGGAAATGTGTTTTGTATACATATATATAACCTATGTCAAATTGCTAGCCTTTTCAACGAGGAGGAAAAGGGAGAGAATTTGGAACTCAAAATTTGAAAAATAAAAAAGAATGTTAAAATTATTTTTACATGTAATTGGTAAAAAATAAAATACTAAATAAGAAAAGACAATACAATTAAATGATAAATACAGAGAAACACTGAAAGACTTACATGAACTGATACAAAGCGAAGTGAATCAGAGCCAGGAAAACAACATACATAATGACTACAACAAAACAAATGGCGAAATGGGAAAAATAACGACCAAGAAACAACAACAAAAACTGAAACTGAACATTATGAAATTTTAGCAAAATGCCTTGACCTCAAGGAAGAACTATGAGACGATACCTTTCCCTTCTCCTTTCAAGAGTCTGGGGTCCATGGATTTGGAACACTGTACATCAGATTTTTTTTTTCATCTTGATCAATTTTGCTGATTTTTTTTCTTTTTAAAAATGCTTTGTTTATAAGAGATAGCTTTCTGGAAGGGAGAGAAGGGGGTTACAGGACATAGGAGAGAATGTAATCAATGTTAAAATAAAAGATATAAATAAAAAAATTTTTTTTTCAAAGAAATGTCTAACAACATCATGGAACATTGGTCCATTCATACCCTGAGCAGCTAGAAACATACCAAAACACCCTTCTCAGACATGGTGAGTAAGTCATTTCAGGAACTGTCCTGAAAGAATAATGTCCTTACTACCTCCCACAAAGTACAGGAAGAGGTTAATCATATTTTCTTAGCATTATGGTCAACCTTCCAGGCATCTCTCTCCTGAGAACACAAGAGAGGGCAGACTCAGACAAAGGTAGAGTGGAGCAGGGGGAAGAACACTGAACTTGGAGTCAAACAATCTGGTTTTGAATTCCAGATCTCCTTCTCACTACCTTAAACAAGTCATTTCACTCCCTTTGGAATGTAGTTTCTTCATCTACAAAATAAGGGCATTGGAACAGAGCATTCCTTCTAGATTTGAATCTTATGAGCCAAAGGAAGATTTTGGCTAGATCTAAGTAAACCATTCTGGGAGTATCACTAGACCCCAAAGGAAGCTCTAAGTGTTATACTTTAGGTGAGTTTACTTCCCAGCTCCCACTTGAACTGGCAGACAGGACCCCAGAAGGCAGCTGACTAATTCTCCCTTTGAATTTTTAGGGGTAACCTGAAAGAAGGGTCTGGACTGGAGATGGAAGAGACTCTAGTACTGTAATTCACAAGTCCCCATCAGTGCATTCCCCATTAATTACCAATCAGCCAGATATAATTAGCATTTAGAAAGATACCATTTACTAATGTGGTATAGTAAGGACACAGTATAAAAACATCTCCAAAATCTGGAGCATACTCTTCTACAAATACACCCAAAGTCTTGGGTAAAGTAGTCTCAAACTTTCAAAAGTCCTTATGGCAAAAGGTGAAATCCGTAGTTCCTCTTGGATGAGAGTCCTTTTCTCCCTCCCTGGAGTTTTTATAAATTTCTCCTGGGGTATGTGAGTTTCAGGCTTCTCTACACCATGAAGAGCTCACACTCCTTCAAGTTGCCTTTTCTCTAGTCTGCTATGGCCTCCTGCTTAGACATATAGTTTGTCATTGGTCTAGGCTCTCCACTGACATGGTCAATAGTGGGGGGCAGGGGATACACCAAAGTGGGGTGGAGGGTACCTCGCTGACCTCTAGTTACAAGAACAGGGGCCTAGCACCTCACAGTGCTCCCAGACCTTAACTGCTTTCTTGCTTGAATCTCTTCACTGATACACTTAGGCCCAGAGGTAGGTTTATTTCTTTCAACCAGTCCCGATATATTTCATAATCTGATTTCATCCAATAACCCAGAACATTCCTACTCATCACACCTAGTTCATACCTTTGATTTATTCATTGCTCTACAACTCAACCAAACAGACATTCTCACTTGATAGAGGTGCCAGAGGGGAATTTGTTGGTCACATTATTTTGGATTAAAGGATTAAAATATCTCTTTTACATTAAGCAAATGAGGCAAGAGGTTGGGAGATCAGGAAGTCTACTCTGAAATGTTTAAGTGATACTGTTTAACCTAGTGGCTCAGTAGATAGAGTGCATGGTCTGGAGGCAGGAAAACCTGAGTTCAAATACAGCCTCAGACACTAGCTTGTGTGATCCTGGGCAAGTCATTTAACCCTGTTTGCCTCAGTTTCCTCATCTGTGAAATAAGCTGGAGAAGGAAATCTTTGCCTATGAACAGGATGGTCAGACATGAATAAACACCAATGGTGATGATGATGAAGAAGATGATGATGATGATGATGATATACTATTTATAGCACTTTAAGGTTTGTGAAGTATATTAATCTCATCTGGTCTTCATAACTCTGTGAGGTAGGTATTACTACCCCATTTTACAGGTGAGAAACCTGGGACTCAGAGAGGTTAAGTTACTTGTCCAGGCTCACCGGACACAGCTAGTAAATGTCTAAGGCAAGGTCTGAATCCAGGTCTTCCTGACTCCAAGTACGGCACTCATCAAATGAGATAATATTTATAAAGGCTCAGTATGGTTCCTGATAGACAGTGAGCACTTAATAAATGCTTATTCCTTTCTCCCCTCCCCCTTCTGTCCCCATGCTGCTTTAACATGTCTAGGATGGCATCGGCACAATTAGATAGTGGAGGAGGCACTACAGCAACCCTTTTTTCCACTGGAAAGAATCATTAATTTGAGCACTTGATTATTTGGCCAAAAAGAAGACAGAGCATGGATTCACAGGTACAGGACTTGGGACTGTAGCTGATTCTGCTACGTACTTTTTGTGTGCCCTTGGACCCATCACTTGAATATCTCTGGGCCTCAGTTTCCTCATTTGTAAAAAAGGAGCCAGAACTCAATGATTTCCAAGATCTCTTTCAGGTCTGAATCTGTGAACCCAAGGACCCTCTGGTTTTTCTCCCTCCCGCTCTAACTCCCCAAATTTAAAAAAAGAAAAAAGAAAATCAAGTTTTGATTAAAGCCGTAACACATTTGCCATCTTGTGGTGAATGTGGTCAACTGCAGGGTAGTCGCTTCTTCCCTGGGTTAGGATGGAGTTTGGCACATTTGCTTTGAATCTACGAGCTTACCTCCAAATTTAGGATCTGAACGGATTCTTTTGCTTTTAAGGAGATAAAACTGAAACAGGGAAAATTTATGTTGCAATAGAATAAGCCCTAACAACTTCACCTCAGAAATATTTCTGCCACTTGGGAGAATGTAAACTCCTTCAGGACAAGGCCTATCTGTTTCATTTTTGTCCCTATTCTCAGAGTGCTTGGATCTTAGATGGAAGGATTCGATTTCATTGGTATGGGAGCTCTCTTGTGAGTCAGCTCCCTCTACTGATGCAAGGCAGCACTCTCTCTGCAATTTATAGACTGGAGAAACTGTCTGGAGCACTAAGAGGGGACAATGACAGCCCTACGGTCACACAGCCATTACGTGCCAAGAACCCTGAATCCAGATCTTCTTAACTTCCAACCCAGCTTTCTCCACTGTACACCATGCTGGCAAATAATAGGTACATAATAAAGGTTTTCATTGATTGGTCCATCTTCTCTTTGTTGCAATAGTGAAGGTAGGAAGGTCTATACTATAAGAGTATATACTGGAGGTGGTAACAATAGAAAGTCTCCTAACAGGCCTTCCTTCCTCGATTCTCTCTAATCTACTTTTCAAGCAATTCCAGAATATTCTTATGCACGAATCTACTCATGTCCCACCCCTGCCCAAAAATCTTCAGTGGCTCTCTATTTCCTAGTGTATGAAATTCAGACTCTTTTGTCTGCCTGCCTAGGCTGATGCTACCTTACCTTTTCACCCTTATCTTGTACAACTGCCCTTCATACATTCTGCATTTCAGCTAAACTGTGCCACTCCACCCAATCTCTTCTTTTCCCCACTCTCCCAAAATATGTTCCTATATCCTTATGCCCTTTGTTCACACTGTTCCCTAGGTCTGTCCTCTTTCCCTGTTTTTACCTATTAAATCCATGCAGTAAAGTTCCACACAAATGTCACGTCTTTTGGGAAGCCTTCTCTGCTCCCCAGTGTTCCCCATGGCCTTCACGTGGCAGATTGTTTGCACCTCTTGTGCATTTATATATTATTACTATCTTTATGGGCTGACTTTTTTCTTGGTGGAAGGAACCAAAGCTGTGACAAATTCCCTTCACCAAAGTAGACTAGCAAGTCATCCATAATTTGAGAGAGTTGTCAAGAGCCCCAAGAGGTTAAGTGAGTTGCCCCAGGTGACGTGCCCAAGTAAGTGTCAAAGGCAGAACTTGATCCCAGACCTTCCTAATTCCAAGCATCTTTACCCCTACCCCCCACCCCCCCACACACAACACCACATGGTCTCTCAATCTTTGGTGTATGACTGAGCTCCTCTAGCGTGCTGAGCCCTGTGGGTAAGATAAGAAAAGGACAAACCCCTCCTGTCCTCAAGGATCTTGCAAACTAGCCAGAGAGATATATGCACGAAATCATTAGAGAATAGTACTGTGCCAAACATGTAGTACCGACTCTGAAAGTAAGCTGATTTATATTCTGTCCATTTATTGGATGGGTGGAGTTTCCTTTTCATTTTCTTCTCAGAACGAAGCCAAAGGCGAAAGAAAAGTATCTGTACTGGCTAAGAGAGGAGGGGAGAGGCCATGCAAACACCCCTGGAGGGAACAAGATATTTGCAAAAAGTAGGTAGTGAGGATTCTACTTCTAGTGAACACCAAATGGCAGACGCCGCGGGTGCTGCAGGAGGTGTGGGAGGCCCTGGGGGCCGAGGCATTGGAGACCAGGGAGGCTTCCACAGTGGCTCGTGCAGTGGGGGTCTAGGCCGGGGCTGTGGCCACGGGCCCGGGGAGGAAAGGCCAAAGACAAGGAGTGGGTTCCTGTCACTAAGCTGGGCTGGCTAGTCAAGGACATGAAGATCAAGACTTTGGAAGAGATCTAACTTTTCTCGCTTCCTATCAAGGAGTCTGGGATCATCGATTTCTTCCTGGGATCTTCACTAAAAGATGAGGTTCTGGAGATCATGCCTGTTCAGAAACAAACTAGAGCTGGACAACGTACTAGGTTCAAGGCTTTTGTGCCATTGGTGACTACAATGGCCATGTTGGTCTGGGTGTCAAGTGGCCACAGCTATTTGTGGTGCCATCATTCTGGCCAAGCTGTCCAGCTTTCCTATGAGACGTGGCTACTGGGGGAACAAGACTGGCAAGCCTCACACAGTACCCTACAAGGTCACTGGGCGATGTGGGTAACTTCTGGTGAGCCTGATCCCCGCCCCTAGAGGCACTGACATTGTCTCAGCTCCTGTACCTAAGAAGCTCCTAATGATGGCTGGAATTGATGGCTGCTACACTTCTGCAAGAGGCTGCACTGCCACTCTGGGTAACTTTGCCAAAGCTACCTTTGATGCCATCTCTGAAACATACAGCAACCTAACCCCAGACCTGTAGAAAGAGACTGTGCTCACTAAGTCTCCTTATCAGGAATTCACCGACCATCCTGTGAAGACTCACACTCGAATGTCTATCCAGAGGACCCAGGCAGCTGCTGTGGCAACCACATAGATGTTCTTTTATAAACAAATAAATTGAACTATGCCTGCTAAAAAAAAAAGTAGGTAGTGAGGAAGGAGGGAGAAACTAGGAATTATAGCTCAGTAGAAGCAAAAGGTATGAACTTTTTTCTCTATACCCTGTCTGAAATGGGAGCCAGAGTCCCCTGGCATGGAATCTTCTTCCAGGAAGGTAGGTTAGCACTTGGACCAAATGTATTAGCTACTTCAGGACCCTGGGCAGTAGGGGATTGTCATTTAGGGGGTGACCACTGAAGTATGGGAAGAAATTCATTTCAAGTGTGTCCTCTCTGGTACCCTCGATCAACTATGTTCTTTGGCTTGTGCCAGAGATTGTATCACCCCAGCAGATTTGCCTTGGCCACTGTGCTCTTGGTGTCTACTGCTGGTCACTAGAATTTACTGCTGGGGTCTAAAGCAGAAGAAAGGCTCAGTCACTGCCATGTCAACCATTTTGAAAGGCAATTCATAATTACATAAATAAAGTAACCAAATACCCATATCCCTTTGACCCAGAGCTTTCACTGCTAGACACATATCCCAAGGAGGTCATTGATAAAAAGGAAGGCCCCATATAGAACAAGATATTTGTAGTAGCATTTTTATGATAGTAAAGACCTGAGAATAATGTAGATGCTCAGTGATTGAGGATATGGGTGAATATAGTGGAATATACTGTGCCATAAGAAAAAACAAATATGACAAATACTCATGGAAACATATGAATGGATGCACTGTGAATTAAGCAGAGCCAAGAAAATGGCATACACAATGATTATAACAATGGAAATGGAAAGAACACCAACTCCAAAACAATAGAAAGGGAGACACCTTCCCCTCCTGTGCAAAGGTGGAAAATCTAGTCAAGTGAACAAGCATTTATTGATCATCTGCTTTACATTAGGCATTAAGCTATGTGCTCCAGACATAAAGAAAGACAAAAACAACAACAAAAATAGTCCTTGCTTTCAAGGAGCCTACAATTTAAGGCTCATGCAACATGCAAATAACTATGAAGGAACAAGATATGTGTGTGTGTGTGTGTGTGTGTGTGTGTATACACACACATACACTCACACTATATCTATCTATATCTATCTACATATCTATATCTATATATCTTATCTATATCTGTATCTATATATATATATATACCAGATAAATTAGACATAATGTGAGAAGGAAGGCTCTAGCATTGAGTGGGGCTGGGGAAAGGCTTCTGCCAAATGGTAGGATTTTATCTGAGCCTTGAAGCCAGGGAAGCTAAGAAGGGAAACTGAGGGCCAGAGAATTCCAGGCATAGAGGAGAGAGAAAATGCCCAGAGTTGGGAGATAGAGTACTGGTATTGAGGAATAGCAAGGAAGCCACTGTCACTGGATCCAAGAGTACATAGTGGGAAAAGGAGTTAATCGCAGCCAGGTTCTGGAGGCTTTTAAAAGCCAGACATCAAATTTTACATTTGATCCTGGAGGTAAGAGAGTGGTCTCTGCATGAGTACCTCCAATGAGGGAACACTTCCTGCCTCCCGAGGTTGTGAATTACACTTTTAGGCAGCTCTCACTGCTACTTTGGGATCAACACTAAACGTGCCTCTTTGCATCTGTTCTGCCCTCTGGAACCATGCAAAACAAGAAGAAACCCTTTTTCACACAGAAGTCCTTCAGATCATTGAAGGCATCTATTATGCATTGCACCAAGTCTTCTCTGTTCAGCTTCTCAAGTGACTCATTTTAAGTGTACATAGTTTATTTCATTTTACTATTGTTTAAAGATAAACGCATGACAATTTAAATATGACGTGCTTTCAATAAATAAACCATGCAATAACGATAGGTAGAATTTAGAAAATGTTTGCAAAGTACTTTACAAATATTCCCTCATTTTATCCTGACCACAGTCCAGAGAGGTAAGTGCTATTATTATCCCCATTTTATAAATGATGATACTGAGGGTCAAGAAGGTAATAAGTGTCTGAGGCCAGAATAAATTCAAATCTTCTTGACTCCAGTATTTTCCATCAGGCAACCTTTGATACTGAGAAAAGGGGAGAAATTCATATTCAAGTACAGGATAGTGGGCACATGGCTAGGTAAATTGTTCCTGTAAACAATGCTTACAGCCTTGTGAGTGGTCTGCAATCTCAATGTGAGTCCAGAGTGTGATAAAGCAGGTTAAAAAATACTTCCTTGCAATAGTTATAATAGCTGACATTTAGATATTGCATGGGTCAGTATCAATAGACATTTACTAAGCATTCATTATGTTCCAGAGATTGTGCTAAATTCTGAGAATGGAAATAAGAAAAAGACAGTCATTGCCCTCAAGGATCTTACAATCTAATTAAGGGAAATAATACACAAAGGAAGCTAAAAAGATCTGGGAGGCCTCCCCAGTATCTAGGGATGAGGGTATGATGTGCCTGGGGTCAAAACTAGGTAGAAAGTGAATGCAAATGAAAAGTTTACCTGGAAAGTTCTGAGTCCTCTGGAAAGGAAGGTTCTGGGAGCTTATTGCACTGCCCTCCAGACCTCCAATCATCTGGGAGAGGTACCTGAGGATGCCAAGGAGGTGCTGAATACCACCAGCCGAGTCAGTCTTCTTGGTGATGAGATTCCAAGTTATCAGCTTATCCTGGGGAAGGCATAATGTTCCTGGAGTTGAAACCAAGCAGAGCAGCTGATGGAAAGTGGATAGCAGACATTTATATAACACCTTAAAGTGAACAAAGTATTTTTCATGTCTTCTTTCCCTTTATTCTTACAACAACCCTGTGAGGTAGCTGTTATTATTATACCCCTTTTCCAGATGAGGAAAGTGAGGCTCAGAACAGTTAGTTACTCATTGGTCTCAAAACTATTAAGTGTCTGAGAGGATTTAAATAGAGGCATTTATGACTCCAAGTCCAGTACTTTTTTTTGCCAGTAGGCCGAGCTCTTAGCGAAAGATGTTGTTAAGAACAGAAGAGGAAGATATCAAATAGCTAAAGCAGTCAGTCACATTGGTGAGAGGCCACTGAAAATTGGTCATCCAGTTTTTCCTGGGATACCTATTGTGATGGGGAGCTCACTAGTGGAGTCAGAAGACCCAGGTTTAAATCCTGACTTTAATGCTTACTCTCTCTGTGATGACCTTGAACAAGTCAGCTTTCCTCTGTGGGTTCCAGTTTCCTCATCTGTAATAAGCAGGAATATACTCAAGGAACATATATTGAGGAAGCTGCCAATTACTACGTGAAGAAGACAAAATACAAAGATACAGGGAGCCCATCTTTTGATACTTAAAGGCTCTCATGGGGAAGAGAGGTGCCCTTCATCTTCCTTAGGCCCAGAGCGCAAAACTAGAAACACAGGTGGCAGTTGGGAGGCAGATTTAGGGGCTAGATGTAAATTTTTAAAACTCCCAATTAGAACTGCTCAAAACCAGAATGAACTGCCCTGGACGACTATAGATCTGAACCAGGAAAGAATCTCTATGGGAATCTAGTTCAGCTATTTATTACAGATGAGAGAGTGAGCATCAAAGGAGAATCTGAACCCGGATTTCTGTCTCCAGAGCCACTAGTGAGCTCCCTGTCACTATAGGTATCCCAGCAAAAGCCCACTTCTCAGAGAGGTAGTTGAAAGAATGACTGCTCAGGATGGGTTTGTTTATACAGCCTCTTACCTCAGATTCTGCAATTCAGTGAGCTGGACTTCAGGACCAAAGGCTCAAAGACTTTAAAGCTGGGACCTCAGGGCTCATTGAGCCCAACTCTCCCATTTTACAAATGAGGACACTGAAGATCAGAGAGGACTTCTCCATGGCCACACAACTAGTAAGTGTATAAAGCAGGATTTGAAGCCACGTTCATGATCAAATCTTACACTCTATCCACAATACACACATAGGACTTCTTGTTTAACATTTTAGGGAGAAAAAAATCACTAGCATCTAAATTTCCTTTGTTGCTGTTCAGTCATTTCAGATTCCTCATAACTCCATTTGGGGTTTTCTTGGCAAAGATACTAGAGTGGTTTGCCATTTGCTTCATCCAGCTCATTTTACAGATGAGGGAACTGAGGCAAGCAAAGTTAAGTGACTTATCCAGGGTCTAGTAAGTGTCTGAGGCCAGATTTAAGCTCAGGAAGATGAGTCCTTTCAATCCTCTAGGCCCAGCTCTGTATACCTGGCTGCCCCTAAATTTATTTACAGACTATTCACATCTACATGAAACAGGGTGGGCAAACAGCAGTTTAGTCCCAGCTTGTCATCTTACAGATGAAGAAACTGAGTCCCAAGGAAAGTGACTCGTCCAGAGTCTCACATTAGTGGTATAGCAAGGAATGGAAACTTCCAGTCACAATACTCTTTCTCCAATATAACCACCACCTCAATATATAGATATAGTTACATATGTATTATGTGTATGTATATGTATGTGCATGCATATATACATATATGTATATGTGTATGTATGTGGATGGATGGACATATATATGTATATATGTATGTGTGTGTGTATATATACATATATATATATATATGTTTCTATGTAGGTTTCCCAGCAGTCCACTTTTATACTTGCACTACACTAATGGACTGGATGAGATTTCTCTGTTAGGAAAAAGGGCAGAGACAAATGGAGAAAAGGAGAATAGAAGGTCAACAAATCAAATGGAAGAGCATTTTTATTGGAATCAAAGTAAGTATTCCAGGAGGAAAACAAGGGGGTGTGAAGCCCAGGATGGGGGAGCTAGGAGGGGAGTGAGATGAGGAAGTTGGGAGCTTGTTTGCCAAAGTCTCCTTACTAAGGACATGATGGGACTTAGCCAATCATCACTGGACATTGTTACCTCTCATAGTCTTAGAGTCAATGCAGACTTAGCGGTACAATACTGCCATCTGGTGGTGGTTTGGGGATGCGATTCAAAGGCAAGGGCAAGGTTTTTGCCTCCCGGATTTCCTTTTGGATTGTGGCTGATTTTCCCCCTTAGATTTTTTGGCCTGGATAGTTAGCCAAGTTAACCATCACTCTATCCACTGTGCCACCTACTTGCTATCGTTATTAATTTGATCCCCAGTCAAGCAACAAGCATTTCGACAGGGGCTGCTTAGGACACTAGGCCTGGAGTCAGGAAGACCTAAATTCAAATTCAGCCTCAGACACTAACTGTATTGCTGGACAAGTCACTCAACCTATATATGCTTCAGTGGGGGATAGCACAGCACCCACCTACCAGGGTTGTTAGGAGGACCAACGCAGATAATATTTGTAAAGTGTTTAGCACGGTGTTTGAAATACAACAGGCACTGTATATAACTAGTAGTTATTGTTAGTGTTGTGGTTATTATTATTTTTTCTTTTTGGAGGGCAATTGGGGTTAAGTGATTTTTTTTTTAAAGCAATTGGGGTTAAGTAACTTTCTCAAGGTTACACGGCCAGTCATTATTTATGTGTGGGTGCTCATTTTCTGAGGCCAGATTCGATATCGGTTCATCCCAACTCCAAGGCCAGTGCTCTTACTCACTGCGCCACCTAACCGCCCCTGGGGTTAAGTGATTTGCCCAAGGTCACAGGGCTAGTAAGTATGTCAAATGTCTGAGGCCAGATCTGAAGTAAGGTCCTCCTGACTTCAGGGCCGGTGCTCTATTCACCTAGCCACCCCTTATTTTGGTTATTATTAAACATTTGTTAAGTATCTACTCTGTGTAAGGTATTGGCAACACAAACATAAAAGTGAAACCATCTCCATCATCAAGGAGATTACTTTGAAGATGACATGTTCACAGAGAAATAAATTACTACTAAATAACTAAGGAAAATGGGGGTTGGAAGTGTTACTGGAATAATCAGGAATGACCACAAAGAGACTCAAGATTCTTAAGGGGTTGAAGAAGAGGGAGAGAATTCCAGGGTTGGGGTTGTTGTTGTTCAGTAGTTTTCAGTCATATCAGACTCTTTGTGACCCACATTTGGGATTTTCTTGGCAAAGATATTGGAGAGATTTGCCATTTCCTTCTCCAGCTCATTTGACAGATGAGGAAACTGAGGCCAACAGTGTTAAGTGACTTGTCCAGGGTTACATGGCTAGGAAGTGTCTAAGGCCTGATTTGAACTCAGGAAGATGTCTTCCTGATTCCAGGCCTGGCATTCTATGCACTATGGTGCCACCTAGCTGCCCTAAGGGTTGGGGTACAGTAGGTACAAAGGAAGACTCAAAATGGGGTGCCACAAATGGGCCGCCTTGATTGGAGAATAAAGTACATATGAGGAATTACCATGTCAGTCTGGAAGGAGGCTGAAGTCATAGCATGAAAGCCTTTAAATGCCAAGCAGAAGAGTTTTTTTTATTTATAGTTTATTTTTATCCTAAAGGCAACAGGGAGTCACTGAAAGTCCTTGAGCAGAGGAGTTGGATGATTAGATCTGTGCATTAGCAGTATCAGTTTGGCAGCTTTGTAGAAGATGCATTAGGAAGGGAAGAGACTGAATAAAAGTTGACTAATCGAGTGGTTTTGCAATATTCTAAACGAGATGTAATGAGGTCCTGCACTAGAGATGGAGCCTAAGTAGAGAGAAGGGGGCATAAATGAGAAATGTTGAGAAAGTGAAATCTCAACTGATTCAATATTGGGGGAGGAAGGCTGTGACCAAGACTGAAGAATATAGCATGACTTCTAGGGTACAAAACTGAAGAAGAAAAAAATCAATGATAATTGATAAATGATAATGCCCTCTGGTGGTGAGAGGTGGCATACGTTTATGGACAAATAATAAGTTCAATTTGGAACGTGTTTAACTTAAGATGCCTGTGGGTTGTCCAGTTGGAAATATTTACTATGCAGTTGGGGTTTCAGGACTGCAGTTAAGAAAAGAGAGGATGGTTGGATGTAGGCTCTAGGATTCATCTACATAGAGATAGTAGCTGGATCAGTGGGAGCTAAAGAAATTACCAAAAGAGACTAAAGAGAGAGAAGAAGCAGGGATACAAGACAGAGCGTTGGGTCCCACTCACACAAGGAGTGGCACACGGATGAGGAACCTGAAAAGTAGTCTAGATGAGGATTGGCCTAATATGTAGGAAGAAAGTTATGACAGAGCTATGTCCCCCAAACCCAGGGATTCCAGAGTATCAATGAACAGTGTAAACTCTGTAGAGAGAAAAAGAAGGAAGAGGATTGAGAGTAGCCTGCTGGATTTAACAATGAGATCATTGGGGGCTTCAGTCAAGTATGGGAGAAAGATGCCAGAGCAAGTGAAGAGGAATCAAGAAAGGAAAGGCAACAGCTTTGTCTAGGAGTTGGTCTATGAAATGGAGGAGAAATATAGAGTAAAAGCTTGAGAGGATAATAAGGTCAAGTGAATGGTTTTGGTTTTGTTTGTGACTTTTTTTAAGATTGGGGAGTATATTTAAAGGCAACAAAGAAGGAGCCGGTGAACAATGAAATGCTGGAAATTAGGAGAGAGGGAATGATCAAAAGGTCAAGCTTCTAGGAAAGAGGGAATGGTATCAAAGGCACAAGCAGAATAATAATTCCTATCTAGAATATTTTGAGGTTTATAAGGTTCTTTTCAATAACCCACAGTCCTTCACTCCTTTCCTGGCTGGGATCTTGACTCTTCTGATTTCTCTTCTGTGTCCCAGAAGTCTTTTCTTTTTCTCCTTTAATCAATAATTTATTTTTTCCCCAATTACATGTAAAAACAGTTTTTAACATTTGTGTGTGTGTGTGTGTTAAGTGTCTGAGGCCAGATCTGAACTCAGGTCCTCCTGACTCCAGGGCTGGCCCTTTACTCACTGTACCACCTAGCCACCCCAGTTTTTTTTTTAATTTTGAGTTCCATAATTAAGGAAATGCAAATTAAAGCAACTCAAAAGTATCACCTCACACCTATCAGATTGCCTAAGTCGACAGAAAAGGAGAATAAAAAATGCTGGAGGAGATGTGGAAAATTCAGCACTAATGCACTGTTGGTGGAACTGTGAATTGATCCTACCAATCTGGAGAGTAATTTGGAACAATGCCCAAAGGACTATAAAACTATAAAATTGACCCAGCAAAACAACTACTAGGTCTATACCCCAAAGAGATAAAAGAAGAAAGAAAAGGGCCCCATGTACAAAACTATTTCTAGCAGCTCTTTTTGTGGTAACAACAAATTGGAAACTGGGGGCATGCTCATCAATTAGATGATGGCTGAACAAATTATGGTATTTGATTGTGGTGGAATACTATTGTGCTTTAAGAAATGACAAGCAGAATGCTTTTAGAGAAACTTGGGAAGATGTATATGAACTGATGCAAAATGAAGTGATCACAACAAGGAAAACATTTTACACAGATAATGAACTGCAAATGACTTAGTTATTCTGATCGATACAATGATCTACCACAACTCCAAAGGACTCACGATATAAAATTCTGTCCACTCCCATATAGAGAACTGATGTGAAGATTAAATCACTTTTTCCCTTTAAAACCTTGAAATAAAATTTTGAGTTCCAAGTTTTCTCCTTCCCTCTCCCCTGCATTGAGAAGGAAATTAATTTGATGTGCAGTCATGCAAAATATATTTCTGTGTTAGCCATTCTGTGAAAAAAAAACCACAGACCCCCTCCCCAAAAAAGCATGCTTCAATCTGCATTCAGACTCCATAAGTTCATTTTTCATCATAAGTCCTTTGGAATTGTCTAGGATCATTGTATTGCTGAGAATAGCTAAGGCATTCATAATTGATCATTGGACAATATTGCTGTTACTGTGTACAATGTTCTGGTTCTGCTCACCTCACTTTATATCAGTTCATGTAAGTCTTTCCAGGTTTTTCTGAGAGCATCCAGCTCTATATTTTTTTAATAGCAAGAATTTCTTTCTTTTTTTTTTACATTTGAAACATTTAATTTTAAGACTTCGAATTTCAGATCCATTCCCTTCCTCCCTTGTCACCCACTCCCTCTGGGAAGATAAGCAATTCAGTATATGGTGTACATGTATAGCTATGCAAAACATTACCATAGTAGATATATTGTAAAAGACTGCTTTCATTTCCCTCCCACCCATCCCACCCCCCCCAACCTGGTCCATTCCCTACTTTGATCCTGTCCCTTTTCAAAAGTGGGTACTTCCAACCTCCCCTCGCCCTAGAATGCCCTCCCCTCCATCATCCTCCCTCTCATGCCCCTTCCCCCTACTCTCCTGTAGGGTGAGATATCCCATTTAGTATGTATGTGATTCTCTCCTTGAGCCAAATTCAATGAGAATAAGGTTTTGCCTTTTTGCCTTCCTGTTCTTCCCCTCCCCTGCAACTACTTCCCCTTGCCTCTTCTACATGAGATAGTTTACCCTACCCTGTCTCTCCCCATCTCCTCTTGTCACTTTCCTCTCTTACCTCTTAAGTTCACCCCTTAAGTATCATCCCTTCCCACCAAATTCAACCTGTGCCCTCTATCCATGTATACCTGTAAACATATATACACACATTCACATGTGTATTCATATGTCCACATTCTTCAATTATTTTCATACTGATAAAGGTTTCATCAGACACAGTTATTATTTTTCCATGCAGGAATGTAAATAGTTCAACTTTGATAAGTTCCTTTTGATTTCTTTTCCCTGATTACCTTCTCAAGCATCTCTTGCTTCTTGTGTCTGAATGTCAAATTTTCTATTCAACTCTGGTTTTTTCCTCAAGAATGCTTGAAAGTCCTCTATTCCATTGAATGACCATATTTTCCCCTGAAACAAGATGCTCAGTTTTGCTGGGTAGGTGACCCTTGGCTTCAATCCCAGCTCTTTTGCCCTCTGGAATATCATATTCCATGCCCTTTGATCCCTCAGTGTAGAAGCTGCCAGGTCCTGGGCTATTCTGATTGTATTCCCACAATATTGGAATTGTTTCTTCCTGGCTGCTTGTAGTATTTTCTCCTTGATCTGGGAGTTCTGGAACCTGGCTATAATATTCCTAGGAGTTTTCTTTTTGGGATCTTTTTCAGGAGGTGATCTGTGGATTCTTTCAACCTCTATTTCCCCCTCTGGGTCTGAAACATCAGGGCAATTTTCCTTGAGAATTTCTTGAAGGATGATTTCTAGGTTCTTTCTTTGATCATGGCTTTCAGGTAGTCCAATAATTTTTAGATTATCTCTCCTGGATCTATTTTCCAGGTCAGTGGTTTTTCCCATGAGATATTTTACATTGCCTTCTATTCTTTCATTTGTTTGGATCTGTTTAACAGCATCTTGATTTCTCATAAAGTCATTAGCTTCCATTTGCTCCAGTCTAACTCTGAAGGAATGATTCTCCTCAGTGAGCTTTTGAGATTCTTTTTCCATCTGGCAAATTCAGCTTTTTAAGGCATTCTTCTCCTCATTGCCTTTCTGAGCTTCTTTTGCCATTTGAGTTAGTCTATTTTTTAAGGTGTTATTTTCCTCAGTCAAGCTGTTGACTGATATTTCATACTTTTCTTGCATCTTTCTCATTTCTCTTCCCAATTTTCCCCCACTTCTCTTATCTGCTTCTTAAGGTCCTCTATGGCCTGGAGCCATCTTGTATTTTCATTTGGGGCTTTTGGTGCAGGAGTTCTGACCTCATAGTCCTCCTCCTGTGCCATGCTTTGATCCTCTTTGCCCCCAAAATAGGAGTCTAAAGTTGCATTTTTCTGTCTATTTTGTTTCCTTTGACTAGGCATATTGGCACTTAATTACTTGATTTTTTGGGGCTTGTTGCCACAGTAGGACTCTGCCACCAGACGGGAGAGCTTCCGTCCTGAACGTTGAGGTCTTTACAACTTCCGGAGGTTGGGTGGCCTCTGTAAAGCCTCCACCTGCTCTGGCAAATTGGATACCCACCCCAGACCTCCCCCCAAGACCACAATCCAGATCCAAGCAGGTTAAAGCAAGAGTGATTAATCCCCAGACTGATTGCTGGATCTCCCTACAGTTCACAGACCAGGAGCTGGAGCTGCCACTGACACTGCAAAATAGCCTATGTGCCGTGTTTCCTCAGCCGCTTTTCGCCCCCAGTGGAGGAAGCCGACACGTTCCCCAAATACTGGTCCCAAAGTCCATAGGGCACTAACCTCTCACTTTGTCCTAGGCATATCTGTGCTAATAATTCTGGAATCACCACAGCTGTGGTGTTCTGGGGTCCCTCCAGCTGGCTGCTGGCCCAGCTGCCCTGGGGCTAAAACCACTGTGCTGCTTGCTCTCAGAGTGCTGTGCTGGCCACTCCCTGCAGGGCTTCTGGGCTGTCCTCAGTAGGAGGTTAGCTTCTCTGTGTCGTTCTGTGGGTGCTGGGGCTCCAGAAGTTGTTCAGAGTCCCCTTTTACATTGTTTGGAAGTGGTGTGGGGCAGAGCACCTTGGAAGTGCTGTTTCTACTCACTCAATATTTCTTATAATACAATCACATAACACAACTTGTGCAGCCATTCCACAATTAAGAGGCATCCTCTCAATTCCCAGGAGCCTTTTCACCTTGAAAGATGCCTCCACTTCTGTGGTCTTCTCACCCTATAAAATGCCTTCATTCTGCAGCCTTGTCTTCTGATTGATGAGTTCCTCCTTTGAGCACCTTCCCCTTTTCCCTCTCCTTTTTTTCAGCTCCTTTTTATATATCATCTTTCTCCATTAGAAAGTAAGTTCCTTGAGGGCAGGAACTAACTTTCTTTTTGTTTGTATTAGTATTCTCAGAGCTTAGCACAGAGCCTGGCACATAATTGCACTTAATTTGTTGATTTGATTTGTCTTGAATAACTGTGTGGTAGATAGCATACAAATCTCAAGAAGAAACTGAGATTCAGAAAGATCATAGGATTATAGAACTGGAGTTCAAAAGGACATTATCTTTCCTCAAAAGATTGTTATCTCAAAACTCAAAAGAAATTATCTTTCCAACACCCTCATTTTAAAGATGAGAACTGAGGTCCATGGAGCATAAGTGACTTGTCCAAGGTTACAAGTAGGAAGACATCAGAGACATGATTCAAACCCAGGTCCTCTGACTCTGGAGATAATGTTCTTTCCACTGTACCACTATGCTTATTCTAGGGAAAGCAAATGCAGAGGGAAAAGTCCCATATATACATAAATATTTCTAGCAGCCTTTTTTGTAGTAGTAAAGAGTTGGAAAGAAAGTGAGGATGGCTGAACACTCATGGTATCTGAATGTAATGGATGATGACTGAATCCTGAGAAAGTGTATATAGATGAAGAATTCAGAGATACATAGATAGACTTAGACCACGTTTTCTTAACTTGGCTCCTGTGACTTTGTTTATTTAGTATTCTGATGATTACATTACAGTGTTGTTGGTTTCCTACGTATTTTATTTTATACATTAAAACACTTTCTCAGGGCGGCTAGGTGGTGCAGTGAGTAGAGTGTCGGCCTTGGAGTCAGAAGGACCTGAGTTCGGATCCAGCCTCAGACACTTAACGCACACACAAACAAAAACCTAGCCGTGTGACCTTGGACAAGTTACTTAACCCCAATTGCCCTCCAAAAAAAAAAGCAAAAAAAAAAAAAAACAAAAACAAACAACAGCACATTCTCCTGAGAAGGGGTCCATAGATTTCACCTGGCTGCCAAAGGGGTCTATGATACCTAAACAAAATCAAACCCAAGAATTCCTTATTTACATGAACTGATGCAAAGAAAAACCAAGAAAACGGTTTACAAAATGATCATAATAATGAAAAGAAAAACAATGATTCAAGACTGCAGAATTCTGATCAGTGCAGTGACCAGTGGTAACATAAGATGATAAATCTTATCAACAACTTTGCCACTTTGGCACTCAACATGGGCAATGTGACATAGATTTTCTTTTTTTTTTAATAAAATTTTACCAATATCTTTTAATTTTACATAGCCTAATTCTTCCCCTGTATCTTGATTTTTTTTTTTTTTGTCTTTTGGAGGGCGGAAGGCTGGGCAATTGGGGTTAAGTGACTTGCCTAAGGTCACACAGCTAGTAAGTGTTAAGTGTCTGCGGCCGCATTTGAACTCAGGTCCTCCTGACTCTAGGCCCAGCTCACTGCACCACCAATTCATTGCACCACCTAGCTGCCCCTTTTCCCCCTATATCTTGTTCCTCCTTCCAGGAAGGGAGAATATTTTTAAATATTAAATTTAATATAAAATGTTAATATAAAAATATATTTTAAAAGAAGAAAAAGAGAAGAAATGATCAACAAAGCCAATCAATACATAGAAACAAATCTGAAAATATATGCAATGTTCCATACTCATGGACCTATAATCTCTGCAAAGGAGTGGCTGCCTCGTTTGGGGCCGTCTTGTTCTTTGGGATTTTGTAGCATTCACTTTCCATTATTCTGTGATTGTCATTCTTCCCATTTACGTTTTTTGGTGTCTTTAGGTATGTTGTTTTCTCAGCTCTGTTTACTTCAATCTGTATCAGTTCATCTTTCCATGATTTTCTGTCTTCACCACATTCATCATTTCTTGTCTCATAGTAATATTACATTACATTCATGCACCATAACTCATTTAGAAATTCCCAATCATTTTCAAACATGCCCAAAGATGATGTTACAAGCTCATCAATGTTTAACTGGAAGGGACCTTTAGAGGTCAAATCCAACACCCTCCTCTAACAAATGAGGAAACTGAGGTATGGAGAGGTTAAATGTATCAGCTTTGCTTGATAGTACTTATTTGTTACAAAAGAGGTTTCTACTAAGGCAAAGGAGTAACATTGGTAAGGGAAAATGAGGGTAAAAAAACTTTTCAATAAAACCTTTAAAAGAAAAAAAGTGAAAGAAATAAGGTAATTTGCCCTCAATCACATAACTAGTGTTTCATGGTCAGTCTGGTAGTCCCTGAAAATCTTGTGTGAGACGATGTTATGGCCAGAATTTCTATCTGTGGGTTATCTATGTATTTTATTATATAAATCACACATTATATTATTTATATTATATAAAATAAAAATACATAGAAATTATCCATGGATAAATGCCCAGTGGTAACTGGGATGCTGCTGGGTATTAGCATAGTCCCACTGACTCCTGAATATGCAACAGTTCTCAAATAAAAGGACTTAACTAAGAGTCATCAAATCTGTAGCCAAAAGGAGCCTTGCAGGGGTGAAAAACAGGGCACTGAGCTCTCATGCTCTTGAGTGTGGCAGAAGGAAACCTTAAGGAATTTGCCAGTGTTTATAGAGAGCAGTTTTTGAAAAGCAGTCCTCTTAAATACTCAGGTTCTTGGGAGGCAGGGATTTCTTCCTCACTGTTTATTTATGTTTAGTTATTTGTATCATTTTCAGGCCAATCCAGAAGCAATAATAGGGAAGGAATGCTCAGGGCTAATGAGGTAAGCTTGTCACCTCTGCCAATACCTCTGCAGAGTATGTTGGACAGAGCCCCCACAAGGTTCAAAGTTGCTAGATTTAGGAGATCCTGAATGACAACATCAACCACTAAACTCTTGTTGTGGCCTTGGGTAAGTCACAAAACTTCTCACCTCACTTCCCTCCTCTATAAAATGAGAAGACTGAATTAACTGGCCTCTAAAGGACATTTCAGCTCTGCAATCCTGATTTTCCTGCTTTTCTACATCCTTGCCTATCCTTCAAATTGTTATTGTTCAGTCATATCTGACTCTTCCTGACCCCATTTGGGGTTTTCTTGGCACAGATATTAGAGTGGCTTTCCATTTCCTTCTCCAGCTCATTTCACACATAAGGAAATTGAGGTAAACAGGTTTAATTGACTTGCCCAAATTCACACAACTAGGAAGTGTCTAAGGCCAGATTTGAACTCAGGAAGATGAATCTCCCTGACTCCAGACCTGGCACTCTATCCACTTCACCACCTAGCTGCCTCTGTCTTTCAAGGTCTAGCTCCCCATAGCCAGCACTCGCTCTTTCTGCCTTGACCTCCCATCGCACATTTTCCCCACTAAAGTGACTGCTGTGAAAAAAAAAAAAGCAAAACCAAACTCACTCCCTTGTAGTCAGTTGTTTGATAAGCCTCTCCAAATTTGGTTCTGAGGCGAGACCTTGGAGAATAGATGTACAATCCATCACTAGACTGGTACCCATAGCCATCATCATCATCACTAACATTTTTATAGTACTTTAGTGTTTGAAAAATATTGCCTCATTTCATCCTCACAACAATCCTGAGAAGTGGTGTTACTATTACCTCTATCTTACCGATAAGGAAACTGAGGCTGAGAGAGGTTGACTTGCCCAGAGCCACATAGCTAGTAAGTGTTTGAGTGGGATTTGAACTCAGATCTTCCTAACAGCTTGGTAGGGCCTGCTTGAATTTGCACTCCAATGGCACTGTTTTCAAGAAATTAGGGTCCTCTCCAACCCACAATGAAACACTTGAGTAAGGCTTTCATGGAAGGTTCTACCTCACACAGTTGTTTCTGTACATGTCTTCCTGCCCCCACTATAAACTACTTAAGGGTAGGGACTGAAACCTCAGTTTCCATGCTCCTTCCAGACATACCCACAACCCAATCAATGCAGGGGTCTGCTTACAGTGAATGCCTAATTAATGTGCTGTTCAGCTTGTTTGATTCAGGACCACACATCTCTGTGAATAAGAGGGAACTTAATACATATCTTTTAAGCCTGGCAAATGTAGGAATTGCATACACATTCTTAGCCAAGGTGAACATATGAAATGAGAGAACCAAGAGAGAGATTCCCATCTTATTGAGAAGCTGAGCTCTCTGCACTGCCTTCAGCATTGGCATTAAGCACTAGTCCCCATCGTGGTCTCTGCCTGGCATGCATGCTGATTGGATAAGCCCTCGACAGAATGATTTATAGACCACCATATGGGAAACATGTAGAAGAATTAGATTTGATTAAAAGGAGACAGGAATATTATACTGTAGAAGGCAGATTGCTTAGAGGATTTGCTCCTTAAAAGGGCCTCCCATCCCAACAGTCTAACCCATAATCCTATACACAGAGCTGCTACGATCTCTACTTTGAATTGAAGTGGGGGCAGGCGGTGGGGGTAAGGAATCTTTCCTGTTTGAACAGCAAAGAGCAGGGCTTATGTTAGGCTGGAATTTCACAGACACTGAACTATTTCCTGCCAAGGAATTTGACCTTAGAACTTAATGTTTCTGGGAATTCCAAGCCCATCTTAGATTATTGAAACCCAGAATCCCTTGGTATGCAACAAGACACCAGGCTGCCAGATCCCAATGGACATGGAAAGACTTTTCAGGAGACTAGTAGTCTCAGGTCGGGGGCCCACCTTATGGAATGGCCAGCTGTTTAATTCCCAGGAGTGAGAGGCAAGCAACTTAGAATAGTGGAACTAGAGTGTCAGGACTAGAGGGAAAAGAAAGGAATGCCGAGTCAGATGCTACGCTACCCCTCCCCCCAACACACACACTTACCAGCTATGTGACCATGGCCAAATCTCCAAATCTTTCCTCATCTGTAAAATGGGGATAATATTCAATGCAAGTCATGGCATCATCTACCTGATGTCATGGTCCTCTTCAAGAACAAAGGACAAAACACAACCTGTGAGTAGTCAGGACCCATCTGGCCAGTTCCAATTGGGCAACTCAACTCATTGTCCTCTCCTCTCCCAAAATAGAGTACCATACCGTTCCCTGAGAGTGTTCTGCCCAAAGGAAGGTAAATTTTGATGGCTAGATATCTTGGGGTTTACTGGCTAGATTTCTTTCCCAAAGACCATGCATGCCTTAAATCCAATTCACTCTGGATCCCATTGACTGGACCACAATAGGTCCCTGCCCAAGCACCACTTAATGGTTACTTTTTGGGCCCTCCTGGCTCAAAATGAATATAAATGGTAACTGTTTCTCTTTTGTCTAGCAACCCTGAGGGTCTTCCCCTCCCAGTTTGATTTTTTTTATTAAAGGGGTCATCCCTTGACTCACTTCTTCACTGAATCAGCATTGCCTCACTAAAAGGGAGAACTAGGAAAGACCTTAGCTTGAAAAGGCCAAGGTCTCCTACTGCATCCTGGGCCATCCCCAGTCATCCTGATCTATATCTGGCCACTGGACCCAGGTGGCTCAGGAGGAAAAAGTGAGGCTGGTGACTTTGCATAGCCCTCCCTCACTCAAATCCAATTCAATGTGAATCATATCATCCTCTTCCTGAAGTCCCTGTCCTCTTTGAGAAGGAAGGACAAACCCCACACAACAACCAGAACAACTCTGGTAATAATGGCCTCACATGGTGGTCATGATGTTCAAAAGAGATCATACATTGAGAGCTGGCAGAGATCTCAGAAATCATCTAATCCAAAACCCTCGTTTCACAGCTGAGGATCCTGAGCTCCCCACAGAGCTTAAATGATTTGTCATACAGGTGAGTGGTTCAGGTATATAGCACACTTGCCCCTTTTTGTCTTTCTCTGATCTATATAAAGTGTGTTGCAAACATTAGAGCCTACCAATGTCAGCTATTAGCCCACATCTAAGCCCTGCTTCCAAATTATTGTGCTAAGCAAGCCTTTTACTTAAAAACAGGAAAGATAAGTGAAGAGGTTCCTAGCTGTGTTCTATGTTTTTCTTTTTCCTTAAAAAACTGAGTTTTGTGCTTCATCTTGTTTTTTTACTTAAAATCCAGTTCTTTGTTAGCCCTGGATGTGAGAACCAGTGAAGTGAGCTATATTCATTAATTGCCCTTATTCTATATGACTTGCAGTTAGGGGCCCTTGAACTTGAAATGCAAATTTATGCAAAACAAGATGCAAAATGCCAAATGGATGCCAAGAACTCTAGCACTTTTTTTTTTTTAAACAGAAAGAACTGCATCACTAGATAGGAGATTGGGAAAGCATGTTGATGCATTAAAAAAAAACACACAACCCAGAAGCTCGTGAAATACCTCCCTCAACTTTTCACACCCTGGAGTAGGAGACTCTGGCATACGGAAACTGGGTTTTACACAGATTCTAGGCTTCATTTCAAAAAAAATTTTCCCCTGAGAAAAATTCTTATTTCCCTTTTATCATCTTTGAATGATTGATAATATCAACCCAAACTAGGGTTCCTGGAGAACTTAACATCCTTGTTATCCTCCAATATGAGCTAACTGGTTCCTGTGTGTCTGACAACTTACTAGGGAATAAAGAAAATTTACAAGGAATGGAGGATACACAGGCTCTTCCCCAAGAGCTTCTTCAGATGTTTTTAACCTTTTTTGTGCCAAGGACTCCTTTGGCAGTCTGGACTCAGTCTGTGGACTCAGAATAATGTTTTTAAATATAAAAAATTAAATACACAAGATTACAAAGGGATATAATTACATTGACATGCAACTATCAACATTTTTTATTATAACAGGAAATCTTAAAGTCTTTTCCTCAAGTTTAGACAAGTTCAACACAAAGATAAACAAAAGAGGAAAACAGGACAATATGTTGTTTTTTTTAATGAATTCACAGAACCCTGGTTAAGAACCCCTGGTCCAGTGCTGGCTCATACTGACAAATGTGAAGCCAAGTTCATATGCATCTGGAAGATTCACAAATAATACTGCATCAACTTTGTGTATGAAGGCATGTCATATGGTGGAAGAAGATGCACTGGTCCTGACCAAGAGATCTGCCTCCACCTTGGGCAAGTCAGCTGGTTAGGGGCATAGAAGGCACACTTGTCATATTTGAAGATGTTATGTTCTAATACAGGAAGACAACAAATAAAAGAGTTGAGAAGAGGAATGGTGAATTTGGGGAACACAATGACAAAATCTAGAGAATGAAGAATCCCGGTCTGAATCCTTCCTCAAAATGGAGGCTCAGGGAAGGATTCACCAGTGGGAGAAGAGAACTGCCAGGGTAGGGAGGAAGGGTGGAAGGACTGCCCAAGAGTGTGACATTAAAAAAAAGGCAATGCTTTCCTAAGGCCACATTAAGAAAGGCATAGACCAGGTATCTAGAATGAGGAAGTCAATAGTTCTATACTCTGCCTTGGTCAGGCCATATTGGGAATATATTCAGTTCTAGGTAATACATTTTAAGAAAGACATAGATAAGCTTGAGCACATGCTAAAAGGGCCACCAGGATGATGAAAAAACAATGAGGGTGTTTAGATAAGAGAAAGATTCAGAGGGCACATAATGGCCAACAAAGTGTCTGAAGGGTTTCCATATGGAAGTAGGGTTAGAATTGTTCTTCTTGATCCCAAAGGGAAGAAGTAGGTGCATGGGTGGTGTGTGTCTAGAAGTAGCTTTAGCCTAATACAACTTCCTAACAATTTGCTGTTCAGCCATTTTTCAGTCATGTCCAACTCTTTGTGATCCCATTTGGGGTTTTTCTTGGCAAAGATATTGGAATAGTTTGCCATTTCCTTCTCCAGCTCATTTTACAGATGAGGAAAGTGAGGCAAACAAGGCTAAGTGACTTGCCCACTTGCTAGCAAGTGTGTGAGAGAAGATTTGAATTCAGGAAGATGAGTCTTCCTGACTTCAGGCCAGGCACTCTGTCCCCTCTATCCACTCTATCCTAACAATTTGAGCTATTCAAAAGTAGAATGGAGCGCCTGGAGAAGTGAGGGGTTTCCCCCTTCTTTGGGAGTCTTCCAGCAGAAGCTGAAAGATTCCTCCTTGAGGATGCTGTAGAAGTAATTCTTAGTCAGAGAAGGTTGAACTCAATGACATTTGAAGTCCCTTCTAACTTTTAGATTCTGTGACTTTGTGACTAGTAGGATGTCACAGCAATACATAGCAGAGGTGGGATTCAACACCATATCTTCGGATTCCAAATCGAGTGCTCTGGCCTGTGTCTATGTAACCAAAGGAAGCCCACTGGTCCATGTGGGAGCAGAAACTATGGCATACCAAGAGGTGGAGTCAAGAGAACTTTTAGGGGCAGATAGGTGGTGCAGTGAATAGAGCACCAGCCCTGGAGTCAGGAGGACCTGAGTTCAGATCCAACCTCAGACACTTGACATACTTACTAGCTGTATGACCTTGGGCAAATCACTTAACCCCAATTGCCTTGTCTTCCCCCCTCTAAAGAAAAACAAAGAACCTGTATTCTAATCTTGGCTCTTCTACTTGGTAACTCTGTGCCATTATAATATAAGGCTTCCTGAGTATAATATACCAACTCAGGTCCCTTCCAGTTCTAAATGTATCATCTTGTAACCTTCCAAGAGAACCAAGTCACAGACTCATCTGTACAAAGATGAAACATTTGGACTTACACAGAATCACTCAGGTTAGAGATCCTGGCAGCGTTCCATCAAAGAAGAAGGAGGAACAGAGTATCATTTGATAAACCTTTGCTATAGGAAGTCCTCATTCCTCATTTTAAAAAAGTCACTGGGGAGGGAGAAGGGAGAGGAAATAATCATTTGTATACACCTACTAAGCACCAGGTATGGTACTAATCATTTTACAAATATTTTCTCATTTGATCCTTACAACAACCCTAGGAGGCAGGTCCTCTTATTATCCCCATTTCACAGTTGAAGTAACTGAAGGTGATTTGCTCAAAGTCACACAGCATAGTAGGTGTCTAAAAGCCAAATATGAACTCGTATCTTCCAGACTCTAGGCCTCCATCCACTGCTTTATGCAGAGGCCTAGTAGTGAGTGGTCAGGAGGTATGTCCAGCAATGCCAGAGGAAGAAGGGCTGGCCAGGCAGACACATCCAAAATCAAAATGAAAGGAGATTAGGAGTCAGATGAGCTGATCGGCTGGGATTATCCTGGATCAGCATGAAACATTTGAGAGAGAAAGCAGCCAGGTTATCCCTGACTGAACAGGATCAGGCCTGCCCTGCTGCAGGAAAAATTTTCCAGGACTCATCAAGGATTCATTCCTAAAGGCTCTATCAGTCTCCATGTCCAGGAAAGGTTGACTTCTCCCTGAAGGAGGAGAGGAATGCAAGTCATTCCTGCTCTCTGGGACTCTTAGGATCATAGATTTAGAACTGGAAAAGACCTTAGGAGCCATAGAGCCCAGCACTCTCCATCCTGAGTTAGAGATAAGAAAGGTGTGGCATAGAAGGGTCATGTGACCTGCCTAGGGTCACACAGTGTCTGAGCTGAGATTTGAATTCAGATCTTCTTGACTTCAATCCACTGTCCTAACCTTTATACCCCATTGCCACACCAAGTCCTCATTTGCAGAATAAGGATTACAACAACTTTGCAAGTACTTGCTCTTTAAAATTTGTCCCTCCTCAGTCCCTGCCTCCCAGGGGAAACTGGTCTGTTCCTTGGGGTTGTAGCCATAGCCAGCTCAGGTAATACATTAGTCACATTCAAAGGTTTAATGACTGAGCTTATAGAATTTGGGGAGGTCTCCAGAGCTCTCATGGTACAACCTTTATATGGCTTTCCTACCTCCAGCTAGTTGCAACCTGGACCTCATCAGTCACAGAAAGGAAATCACACCAATTAACAAAGCAAACCTCCCAACTGGGATATCCTCAGTGTTATAGCCAGCTCTTTTCCAGCTCTGATATTCAATGTTCTAAACCCCCTGCTAACTCTTGGCATTCTGTATTCTACAGTTCCTTCCAAAGCTGATATTTAAAGTTCTAAGCCCCCTCCCAGCTCCAACATTCTCTGTTCTATACACTGATACTCTATATTCTAACTAAGCCCCTTCCTGGCTCTAATATTCTGTTCTAAGCTCCCTACCAGCTTTAACATTCTATGTTTTAAGTTCTCTTCCAGCTCTGATATTTTATGTTCTAAGCCCTGTCCTTCTCTAATATTCTACGTTCTAAGTTCCTTCCCAGCTTTGACATTTTGTGTTCCCCTTCTCAGTTCTAACATTTTCTGTTCTATGATCCCTCCCAGCTCTAATGTTGTACATTCTAAGCCACATCTCAGATCTAACATTATACGTTCAATGCTCCTTCCCACTGTATCCAGGACCATCTCCAGTCATCCTGATCTATATCTTGCCACTGGACTCAGAAGGCTCCAGAGAAGAAAGTAAGGCTGGTGACTTTGCACAGCCCTTCCTCCCTCACTTAAATTCAATTCCCTTGCATGTCATGGCATCACCTCCCTGATTTCATGGTCCTCTTTGAGAATGGAGGACAAGCTGCAACAACAACCACCCAGCCCTCATATTCAGTAAGCCACAGTTTGTCAGTCAAAGCTAAGCAGAGACTCTTAGGAATTTCACCAGCATAAGAATGAACCAAGATTTGGTTAGAAAGTGAGGCTTAAAATAGGTCTCAACAACTTTCTTATCTCCTTTAAAAGTTAAACTCTATATTCCCACAACTCCTACCTTTCTTTACTTCCTCTCTTGACTACAGGCACGCAAGAACATGCAGTTAATGACTGCTTCCAGACTCTTCTCCCTTCAGCCTACCTTCCATATCACTGAACTTCCTCAACCACCCCCGGCAAGTTTTCTCAAATATATTCAGCCCAATGGTGGGCAGAGCTGGGATCTAAATCCAAGGCTCCAAATTCCTGGGCAGGTGCTTGTTTCAGCATTGTTTTGTTTCAGGGGGTTATTTTTGCTCTCTTGCTCCAAACCTTGTAGCTATATTGTTATTGTGCAAATTCTGACACCTTAATTAGACAGTAAGCACTCTGAGGGCAAGATTCAAGTCTTCTTTTTTGTACATCTCTCAACACCAAGCACGGAGCGGGATATGTTGAATATCTTGGAATAACTGACTTATACAATGTCCTTTATAAGTTAGCATGCCAGAAAAAAAGTAAGAAAGACTGAGAGGCCTGTTTGAAACTTGACCTTTTAACCAAATTTTTGCTCAAGCTTTTTACTGCTTTTGTTCATTTGTTTTTAGTCATGTCTGACTCTGTGACCCCATCTGGTGTTTTAGTGGTAAAGATATTGGAGTGATTTGGCATTTCTGTCTCCATCTCATTTTACAGATGAGAAAACTGAGGCAAAAAGGATTAAGTGATTTGCTTAGGTTACATAGCTCCTGTCTGCAGCCAGATTTGAACTAAGGAAGAAAAGTCTTCCTGACTCCAGGCCCAGCACTCTATCCACTGTGCCATCTAGCTATCCTGTCTCTGCCACTTACTACTCCTACAATCCTGAGTAAATCGTTTTCACTTCTCAGCAATTTTTCTAAAGCATAAATCTGACAATGTCACCCACCCACCACCTACCCCATCCTGCCACCACCCCCACCCCCCACTCAATAAACTCTAGTGCATCCCTAATACCTCCAGGATCAAAAATAATGTCCTCTGGTTGGTATTTAAAGCCTTTCACAGCCTGGCCCCTTCCTACCTCTCAGTCTTTCTTACTTTTTTTCTGGTATGAAGGTAGGGCCAAAAAAGTTTACAGATTTTCCAGATTGTGGGGGCGTTGTACCCCTAAAACCCCTGTGATATGGAAGGAATAATTGTATTGACATATGGTTTTACCCATTAGACTATGTGTTCCTTGAGGGCAGGAACTATTTTCACTTTTCTTTGTAACCTGTTGAAATGAAAATGGGTTTCCTGATCTGTAAAATGAAGGTGGAAGGGAAGGTCATGGACTCAGCGGATTCTAAGATTCCTTCCAACTCTAGGTCTATATCCTATGCAGAGAGCTGGGGACTGTCACTTGGGTGACTTAGATTCCTGTCTCAGCTCACTAATTAGCTATATGGTTTGAAAGGATTGGATTTACCTAAATTCTGGGCTTCACTTCAAACCTTATTCCCAATCCCTGAATATTAGTCCAAATTAACATTGTCGGTTAACTTACCATCATCTTGGAGCCTTAACTAAAAGTCCCTTGTTTGTCTGACATCACTCTAGGGGATGAGAGAGGTCTATAAAACATAGTCATAACACATTCTCCTTTCCCAAAGAATTGAGTGTCCAATGAGAAAAGCCACACTTTAGGAGAGGACAGACATGTAAATATGGCCCTTTGAATATGAAGACAGTATAGCACAGTAAAACTATCAGGAATTTGCCATAGTAGAACCTCAGAATTAAATTAAATGAATATGCATTAATAATGGTCAAAGCCTTAGGCAGGGGAGAGGTGGTGACAGTGGTTACAAAGATCAATAAACACTGTTCCTACCTTCAAAGAACTACCAATATTATATGAAGACTTGGGCTCAAGTTCTGCCCCAGACCGTAGCTAGTTATGTGGTCTTGAACATTCTAAGGCTCCCTTGGGAGCCTCAGGTTTGATTTATCTATAAGATGGCATCAAAAATCCCTATCCAGACCTCCCTAAGTTGTAATTGAAGAGAATCATATAATAGTTATTGGGGGCTTGAGGTGGGGGTGGGGCGGAGGAGGGAGAGAGAGAGAGAGAGAGAAAGAGAGAGAGAGAGGGTCGGGGGAGAGGGAGAGAGAGAGCTTCGTGAACTGTGAAGAGGGTTACACTTCAGTTATTATCAGTCTCTGGCACCTTCGTGTGAATTCATTTATCAGGTCCTTTGTCAACAGCTAACTGAGAGCTGGTTTTGTCAGGAAGGAGCAGAGAGGTCCAACACCAGACACTGTCCAAGAGGGGGCATCTGCCTTCTAGATGATGGGAATGCTACAGTCAGAGTATTTCAGAGTAGCCTTTCAGTAAGTCTCCCATGATACTCTTGTGAACAAGACAGAGGGACGGGGGCTAGATTATAGAACAGCTAAATAGATTCAAAACTGGCTCCACAACCAGGTACAGAGAGTGGTGATTAATGGACATGTCAGGCTGGAGGGAGGTCTCAAATGCATTCCCTCAGGCCTCTGGTTTTTTGCCCTATGCTGTTCAATGGAGGCTCACAGAATCCTAGCTCTAAAACAAGAATGGGATCTTAGAATCCACCTCAGTGGACTCCTTCATTTTCCAGGTAAAGACATTTGTCCAAAGTCACACGGGTAACAGATGTAGCAGAGCTAGGCCCTCTAAGTTAAAATCCAGCTTCTTTTTATCGCTTCATGCTTACTCCATTTTATCCCAATGATTTGGTTGAAGTCTTATAAGATTTAAAGATGAGAGAAGAGCTGGGAAGAATAGCTAACATTTTGGATGAAAGATTTGAGATTTTTTGAAGACTTCAATAGGCTAGAATGATTAGTTAATCAATTGGGATGAAATTTAAGAGATAGAGACAGTGATTTCATTGATACAGTGATTTCCCATATGTAGAAACTCCCTCTTCCAGTACAAGGCAGCAGCTTCTCTGATACTAGCAGCCTTAGAAAGTTGCCTAGAGCAGTGAAAGGTTAAAGGTCAAACAGCCGGTATTTGCCAGGGGCAGATCTGAACCCAGATTTCCTGGCACCAAGGCCAGCTCTGTATCCATTATCCCACATTGACTCTCACAATGAAATTTCATAGGGTTAAATGTAAAGTTCTATATTTGGGTTCAAAAGATCAAATGAACAAAAACAGTATGACAACGTGTATGGCAATTGTAGGGGAAAAACCTGGAGGTTTTAGTGGTTTGTAAGCTCAATGTGAATCAGCAGCATGACATGGCACCTGACAAAGTTAGCTTGATCTTGGCCTGTGTTAGAGGAGGTGTGTGCAGCTTCCAGATGAGCTCAGTCCAAGCTACACCTCGAATATTGTGTTCTGTTCATAAGCTGGACAATGCACAAAGGAAGGGATGAAGATGGGAGGAAGAACTAGAAACCTTGCCACATGATGATTAAAGTAACTGGGGCAGGGGCGGATGAGGGATCTCAGAGGCTATCTGGTCCAACCTGCTCATTTTACAGAGGAGGAAACTGAGGCCCTTGGGTGAAGGTCAAGTGACTTGTCCAAGGACACACAGGTAATAAGCGTTATAGGTGGGGTTTGAGCCCAGGCCCTCTGACTCCAGGGACAGTATTTCTTCCACTGGTGGTTGCAGAGGGAGCTCCTTGCTCAGGCAGGGGTAGGACTCTACTCCCAACTCTGAGATCAAGGTTTTCCAAATGGGGGAGGTCTGAGATCTTAGAAGTAAAC